>PNEQ01039094.1:0-26619 GCA_003012365.1 Medauroidea extradentata | reverse complement strand
AAAGTGTTGAAATCGCCATAATTTCGATAAATTTAAAATTTAGTAAATAGGAGACGTAACTATTCATCCAAAAAAAGTACTATCTGTACACCAAGTTTAATGAAATACGCAAAAAAACTATTTTCTCAGATATTTCACGCAAGCAAAAAATGTTAAAGTATTCAACATTTTCAGAATATAACGACGAAATGAAACAAATACATAAAAGGCAAGGGATATTACTACTTAAATTTAACAGATTAGTAAATTTTTTGAAATATGGTACATAGATTTGAAAGTTTTAAAGGTGAACGCTCAAATCAAAGGGGATCTGATTTTCTTTCGGAACGTGGACAAAAACTAACATTTCTAATTCGTACCTGTAAATGGGCTAACTTCACATGAAACCTTTATATCCATATATTGTATCATCAGCATTTTCCACACAAATATAGAAATATTAAATAATATTATTATTTGTTAATGTCATGCTAACTTTTGAAATTATTGACGTGCACCAATATTAATTTCACAAATTGGAACTGCAATAATGAAATGTCAAAACATTAAATATTTTTGAAATTTATTTAGTCGTTCGCGAACTATACGTTACAATGTTTGTGTTTACATCACGCAACATTCCAAATATCGGATATAATTTACTTGATAATAAGAATATTACAGTTCGTATAACTAAGTGTGACTAGTAAAATTTGGTCCTCGACATATATTGTCATACTATAATCATTATTTGTTTATGTTGTGCAGTGGTATAAGATCGCTGACCAAAGGCACGACACTAACCTATACATTTAATTATTATATTTTTACAGCTCAGACAGGAAGTTGGTTTAATAAGAGTACTTTTCCTGTGGAAATTAGGCTCAAAACTGTTCAGCGGAAATAACGTAAGCTTGTTCAGTAGCACCAAGTGGAGATGCGGCATTTAGATTCAAGCATCCAAGTCACTCAATACGTCACCTTCTTTTCTCAATCTCTACTCCAATAACAGCTCTTAGCAGACAGTAAAATATTTACTTGAAGAACCAGTTTCCACAATACTTGATTTGGTTAAAACAAGCAAATCCACTGTAACAGAAAGTTGAGAATACGTTGGCACGCACAGGAAAAAACGTAATTCGACCAATTCAATTATTTTAACTACAGCGATAGCTACAGCATGTCAAGTCGTTACTAGTCATTTTTGCTCCATCCGAGATGCGAAGCATAGGAAATATAACATCGATTCATGCACCCGATCTTCGAAGTCAGCGCCAATATCGAGTCCGCCTTACTTGGTATGAAAGTAATGCTTAGGACGAAGAACGTTTACTTTTAATAGGTAAATTAGGCCTTGAATTGAGCTTTAAAATACGTCACAAAAATATTTAGTTTTTCGGGAAGAGTTTTTTTAACAATCAGAACCAATATCGCCATGCATCTCTCATTCGTCTTTGTGACTGCCCTTTGTAGTTAAACTTACACATTAAACATTAATTTTACGGAACATTTAATTCAACGGAAAATATTATTCTGTTAAGTTTAAATATATAAGTGTAAATGTGCCCAGGCTGTGAAAACTTCCAGTGTATACATTAACAGTTCACACATTATTTTATCTATGAAAGTATTTTTCATTTCATAAAATTGCAAAGTGTTGCTTACATTATCATGATGCTGACTGATTTTTTGCAACTGAATATATTTCACAAACATTGCGAGACATACCAGATTTCTTACGGGAAACCACGTGTTACAATATTAAATTACTTCACGCAATATATTTTTTAGGACTGGTGATTTAGTACCCTTCAATATATTAGGGTGTTCATATGTGTATGCCTGTATAAACATAGTTACAAATTCATGCATATGTATAGGTGTGTGTATGTGTGTGCAATTGAGTGTGCGTTTGGGCTGTAAACTTAAGACAAGGCGCGGGTTAATAAGTGATTTCCCAGACAATACTGAACTCTTGTAGATTTCCTGCTGTTTATACATTATACCTCGAAACTGCTCAAATAAATAAATATTTTTTACATATGCAGCTTCAGAGGCAATTTATGAAGTAACAAGAAACAAACATACAGAAAGTTTTGAAGTAAATATTTAAAGCCTAGGCAAAATTCTACTATTCTTATCCCAAGAAGTATAATTGTAAAACTAACTCTGAAGGCCACGTTTTTGCGAAACTTCCTTATTTTCTATGCACCTGTAATAAACGCTATTAAAATAAAACTACATTTCTTGATCATATACCCTGTGTTATATTAGAAATAACGCCACAGCTTTCCGTGCTTTATTTACTGAACAGTAAATGTATGTAAATTGCTTTTATAATTGAAGGTTTAGGTTGTTTTTACAATTGAATGCTTATCTACGTGGTACCCATTTCATAGTCTTATCTTTCAATTTATTTCCCTCTTCCAGGTGAATACACCCGAGAGGCGGACAAATTAAATATATAATGGAGCGGCAAGCTGGAAAATGTCTATAGAAACGACCGATAAAATGTCTGTAACAGTGGCCATTATTGTAAAACACTGGCAGCGGGCGTATCATTCACACGTTGAATACGATATTCGTAAAAGATTCAAAGTTTTAACAGTGAAATTATTTGGTTGTAAAGTTGCAAATTTTTATCTTTGTAAGAAAATACTTGAACTAACTTTTTTACCGATTAAAAAACGTGGATTTCAGAAATTTAAAAATAAAATAAGAAATAGGCTTATATTTTATGTTAATTCTAGATCGTCACATCGCCAATGGTTGTAGAACTTACATTTGTATTGTGTTTCTTCATCCACATCACCACCAGCCTTCTACCGAGCGAGATGCCGCAAGTGTAACACGGTGGACTATCCTGGTCTAGGTTTTCCATGGTTTCCTGAAATAACTCCAGCGAATACTGGTATGGTTCCTTTACAAAGGCCATGTATGACTCCTCTCTCAGCTGCTGTCATTGTGCCAAGTTGTATGTCACCGTATATAATGATCTCACTGTCGACGAGACGTAAAGCCCACTTATCTTTACTTCGTTAACGGCTCACATTTTCAATTACACTTTGAATCCAGTACATGCCCCAAATTGTGAGTAAAAAAGCCATACTTATTTTTTAGAAAGACAGTAAAGATATATTAAGCAATTAGTTATAGACCAATATCTTTGTTGTGTAGTTTTTCGTGGGTAGTTAAAAATATTATTCAGCCATATTTAACGTATATGATATTCAGCATGGATTTAAAGCTGGTAACACAACTTCTACTAATCTGTTTAAATTTTTCAAATAATTTGTATTGAAATATTACGTTTAGAAATAATTTTCGGCACATTTGGTTAAAATCAAGCCTCTGACACGTGTTAGCTCTAAATAATTTTGAAACAATTGTCAGAATTTAGGTTTGAAGTAAACATATTTTGTGAAGTGGTTTGCTAACTATTTCTTAAAATAGAATGTTTACGGTGAGATAAGAAAGAAAGCTTTCCGCTTACTATGATGTTTCGTCAGGTGTCGCGTCTTTTTTTAAATATTTTTCAATGACATAAGTGACGCTGAAGAGACCCAAACCAGTCATCTATGCGGATGATTTGGAAAAATATAATAGCACGAGTAAATCGAGGACATTCGAGCAGAATATAATTGTTGTTTATGTAACAAATATATTCCCGATCTTGGTGTGAATGATGAATGGAAATAAACTTCCGTCAACACGTGGACAACTTAATTAATAGATCTCAACGAATATTAGTTTAGTCACATGAATTACACAGGCTTAACTACGCCGTACTCCTTGCTGTGTTTGTTTTATTTAGTACTATGAAAATTATAATACTCATCAGAAATCTATTATGGCAACTGATTCTAGGAGTCTGGGAAAGTTACAGTGCAGCATATTTTATACTTTAATTAAATTGTTATCAAAGAGGAATAATTCAAATATTAATGAGCTAAAAAAATTTAACGCTCCGACTTTACAAGAAAGACGTTCTATATGATATTTTATTTGTTATCAATTCATTTTTTCATGTCATTTACATTCCTCTATTCCAAATCACATCCATAGAAGCACTGATAATTTTTGTCCAGTTAATAAAGACCGTGATATAGTTAAAGAATGAGTTATAATGTACAATGAATCATTTTGTGATTTAGATCCCATCATTGGAAGTAATTCACATTCAGAAATTTATCACGACATTATAGCTTGCAAATTGATGGTTTTTACAGTTGCACTAGGCTTAGACTGGTTATTGGTAATTGTTGAAGTATTTTTTCCCCTTTTCTTGCTAATGTCTCTCTAGTTCTTGTGTCATATTTGTGGTGTAGATTTTATGGGTTTAGGTTTCTTCGTTATTTGTTTGTGTATGTATAATCATACGTTAGTATTTTGTTTGTTATGTAAATGTTTTTTTTTCGTATGTGCCGCTCTGTTATTGGCCACGGCTGCTGAGTGGCGCAAAAATCAGCGCAATCAATTACATATACATATATATGTAGACACACACACAGAAATGTAAGCAGCACACAAATTATTTAGCACATTCTTGAAGGATGACGAAGAATAATAGGTTGTTGGTGATGTAATCTCCTGTTTTCCGAGTAGTTGATGAAATAGCTGGTCGCTCATCGTTTGACTGTAAACTTTGTCCATAGCACAATATAGCCAACTACCTAGATATCGTATTAGTATGTTATACATAAGTAACACTTTGTTCAATTTACATACTGTGTTTCAAATTACTTAACTGGCAAGTAAAATGTTGGTAAAATTTGTGAATAAGTAATCGGAAATGGGCTTAAGATTTACGTTTCCTTTGAAATAAAACATCTTATGGCACATTTACAAATTTTTTAATTTTCTTTCATCTATGGTTGATAAATTTCTAGAGTGGAACAGAAATATTTCTTCAGAAAAATATAACATGCTGGGTTTAAGAAAGGGGAAATGTTGATAGTATATTAACTCAACGATAGTACAGTAGTGAGATTTTTATTGCGAGAGTATTCGTTCCTACTCAAGACATAATTTTCGGTATCTGTATCGCCAAAACTCGGTGACACGCCTTAAAAACAGAGTACAATAGTAAAGTGGTTTAGTTCTGCGTTCATGAGTATTCAAGATGTCAGCACAAAAGTGAGCTGTGTAAGTTGCGCTTAAAGGCGAAAAGACAAGCGGAAAGCAAGCAATATTCCGCCGTCGAGGCCGTGCGATTCCAGGTCTCGTCAATTTTCGTTGTTTTCTTATAATACAGCGCATGCACTTATTACGTAGCACATAAACTAAGTTAACAAGAGTGTTATTCTGTTATTACGTGTCGAGAGCTGACATACTTCTGAATACCGGAGTCTATATCACATTAAATTTTCTGAAAGGTTGCATTAATAGCGGATGTTGACAGATCATGTAAACTGAAAACATATATTGTTTTGTAAGCATTAGGAGGATTTTCTTTCTAGTTTTACAGTGTTTTGTTTATGAACACTAATTTTCCTTGCGAATTATTTTTTGTAAGGTTACAAGGGCTTTTTAAAAAAATAAATTAATAAATGAAAATTTTGTAGTCTATACAAATCATATGTTCACTGAAAATTACATAGTCATACAGAAACCAAATGCTATATAGGGCGTGGTATCTAAGCGTTGGAATGCAGATTCAAGTCTAGTTGCCTCTGCAAAGATTTTTTAATTTTAATGTATTTGTCCAAAGGTCAGTTATTAAATAAATTTTAGTGTCTTTATTAATCTAAAATTAGTGTTAAAATTTTGTAGTTTTTATATTCACGCAAGCACAAATACAAGAAATGGGAAATGTACTGTCCTGTTGCACCTAGTGTTTACCAATAAGCCTTATTAAGAGTTGTAGACGAGGCAAGCTTGGTTAGGAAAACAAGTACAGTTCAGTGTTAACGTTGCTTGCTTGCCAGAACATGACCCTTTTATACTGAGGTTTGACCCACGGCGTGGGTCATAGCAGTGTTACAATATTAAAACATATCAAATCAAACATATTTTATTATGGCTATATCTTTATAATTTTTTAAATTTTTTACAGAAAATGTGAACCAAAAATAATATAATTGATACATTATCGTTGATTTAAAATATTAAAAGAAAAATCTTATCAAGTGCAGAGGTCAGTTTAAAATGAAATATGTTACACGTGTATGATGTATTGAAGGTTTTCCCTAATTAAATTATATATATATATATATATATATATATATATATATATATATATATATATATATATATATATATCTATACAGTGTGGTACTAAGCGGTAACGAGAGTTATATGAAGTTAAAATATATTAGTAATGTAATGGCTGAAGAAACTCGAGGAAACCTTTCGTCCAACGTGAACATTCGTTAGGTTTCTCATATACCAAAATCGGGAGCGACACCTGAGGTAATCGAACCCAGATCGATGAAGTACGATGCGTGTAATCTGGAGGCAGGCTTACAACTGGGTGCCTGTATGCATCTACTTAGCTCGACATATGACATGGAATGAGTCCCTAGAATGGAGAGGCGACGGACTGAGAAGATCATGGGAAATTGTAGATCCCGAGAAATCCCGCCGACCAGGGCACCGGTTAAATACCACTACCCTGCTATTTGCACCGACGCAGCTCAGCGGAAGTGCAGAGCAAGTAAAACGGGTCTTCTACTGTTGTGTGTGTATTAAATTCCAATGCAACGCAACTAGACGTAACGTAGGTGCAAATTTTGCGTTGCGACCATAAAAAGAGATATTTAATCGACCCCCATGAACATCGTCCGGCACGATTCCTGCTTGTTAAAATCTGAGGAATGACCCTACCGGGGATCGAAACCAGATCTATTTCTTGGGAAGCACTTTTGTTGAACGAAACGTTTGACACAGTGGCAAGTTTCAATAGCCTCACAACAATGACAGTCATTTCCCCATTTATGACAGGGTAAATTCATGTGACTCCGAGTTAACTTAGTAACAATTGTAATTAGATGAATTTGTATGAATTAAAAATAATACAACTTTACATCTAGCCGGACCTGGGAATCAAACCCAGAACATCATGTACCAAACTAGACGGAGAACTCGGCCGCCTCGGCTGCTAATTCTTTGGAATATGACAACCACAGCGTACGCCAAATAATATAAACACATAACTAGATTTTGATTACCTAATAGAAGCACTGAATATTAATTAGATTTCCTTGCTATCTTCATTGGAAAGTAGCCAGCTCCATTCTCAAACATCGGGTAGTTATTACTTAATTCTTGCATTCAAAAACTTGTTGATTCAACAATAATTATATTGTAAACTACATAACTTATATACCATAACTGTCGAGGAATATAGTTACAAAATTGAACACATAGTCTTCCTACGAATTTTCTTAAATGTCTACGAAAATATGTTGCGTCTAACTATTCGGCAAGAACAATAAACGACTATAACCATGTGTTACATGGCAGTATAGATATTATCGCTTTTTCTATATAATCCAAATAAATGAGAAAAACCTCAAGGGAAAAGCCTGCGTAAGGCTGGTAGTTTACGTCGTTTGGTTTTACACCTAGGGCCTATGTTATAAGGTAGGTGGACCAAATAAGGCCGGTCATTGAGTTTACTAGGATAGCAAAAAGGTGTCAACCAGACAAGTCATCTTCTGAACAGCCTCTGGCATTTAGCGGCCGACACTGATACTACTTGCGGCGAAGTGAACTGGTCGGCCGTGTTTAATGCAGTAGAGTCCCGGAAGGCGTACGCAGCGGCAGAATAACTAATTTGGAGGTAGTAAGAAAAACGTATGCGCATTATGGTAATGTAACATACACAAAGTATCTATATACCATTTTAAAGACTGTAGTTTACAGAAAATGTTAGTATGTTGATATATTCTAAACTCTTGTTATGTATTACACTGTGAGTAAATCATTGAAAGAAAGTGTATGTATGCGACTAGCTCTAAATAAGGCCCATGCCGGAGAGCCAAATAAAGCCCATGGGTCTTATTTGGAACATCTGTTTTCTGAAATGTTGTTGTAGCACTGAAGCATCATGTAAGTCTCTGAAATGACTATGCATTTTAGAATAAATCTATTAAAACGTGTTCAAAATACTCAATTAATATTTATTTTATAACATATATTTAAATTTTGTTTACAGAACTCGTCAGCCAAACAAAATACCTACTAATTAATAAGTTATTTGTTTTACGATATGAATCGTAATACAAATTTGGTGTAATTTATCCACGAGAGTGCTTTTGCTCCTTCAGAACTGACAGGAAAAGAAAACCCACATTAAACACCACAAGTATCACAGTCTGCAACCCCAATTCAGCCATAAGAGAGTAAAGATGGGCAAGTAAAAAATAAAACTATAAAATGAGCTTACAAATGAAGGTATGTAGAAGACTCATCGTCGGGAACAATTGATACAAGTGCGACTCTCCTCTCGAATCTAATGATAATGGCACAGATCCTAGTGTAAACCTATCATTCAAAGATATCCTACGGACACCTGAAGTGAAGAAAAAGAAGAATGTAAATCGAAGAAAAGTCCTTAAATACAAAATTGTTGACATAACAAAGACATTCGAAGGCAAAGTGGAAACTAAGAGTAATCAAAATTAACACAACAAGCCAAGTAATGCTGCACAAGGAAGTTCCAATGTTAAAAGCGCTAAAAAAAAAAAAAAAACACTCTGAAACTGCCAAACAAAAATGTCTTGCTCTTCAATCGAGTGACACGAAGAAGAAGGTAAAAGAAGCCTGGTTTTGTTTCATATGCTCAGAGGACAGGATTGCTGAAATGAGACTGTGTGTAAAGTGTAGCCAGTATGTTGACGATGAATGTGTGGGGCTTACTGCTAAGAACAATGTACAACATTTCATTTGCCCTTGCTTGTAAGGCTACCTGCATGTTCATTTTCAGCTGTGACATTTGTTTAAGATTACTGGTTTGTGATTCAAGTGCGAAATTTCAGTAAGATACTTAAATATTGTGCTCCATAAAGTTTTAAATTTATCGAGAGGGGTTCTAAAATGTTACAATGTAACTCAGACCACGTGAATGTGGACTATCACCATTGTACCTTATATCGTATAGGTATTTTCATTAAACTTTCTTGTTATTTTACTTCAGTTGGCATATTTTAAAACATGGGCCTTGTTTAGTACTGTTGCTGGGCCTTATTTGGAACAGGGGTTCCTAATAAGGCCCTCTGCATTATTTAAAAAATATGTTATTATATACAACTAGCTCACTTTTGGTAGCTTCAGATAAGGAATATTCGAATGTACACACGTTTAGGAATGCTGCTGGCCAACATTAATATTTTTACTATCATGGTATAACTTTATTTTTAATTTTAGAAATAAGGGGGGCCTTATTTGGATTACATAAAATATTGCGAGAGGATGTGGAGAGTCCAATGGACTCGAAGTTTAACCCGAACCAGATAATAAGGTCTTCAATATCTGTAGCTAAGCTTCTGTGGGTGTCAGGGTTTGACGGACATGTAGGTTGTCGCTGAACGACGTCGTGGTAAAGACGGGATATTTCCGCACGACGGTCTGTATCCAGGGTTTGCGACATGATCTCTCCATGAGCATTAACAACTATTCTCTCTGCTGAGACATGACGACAGCTGCGATCAAGTGAATGCGAAGTAACGACGCAAGCTTCTGCCTAACAGGCAGAGTACTTTACATTCTTGTAACTGCCAGGAGTTTTCACCACAAATCATCGCTCCAGACACAACTAAACTTAACAATTAGATTATAGTTTACTTTTTGATGTAACGATGTGTTAAACTGAAAATTAAAAAATTTCACCATCCATCTGGATGATAATATTAAAAAAAAAATGGTTCACAAATATAAAATATTTTATCATATTTACCGATTAAAAACCGTATAAATACGGTCAAAATTTTAGACGTGAAACGTTTACAAAATGCAAGGAAGCAAACTGATTTGCAAAAATTAATGTTACGGTATTCTTATAGTTAAAACATATTAATTTACCAACAAAAATAACTTTTGAAACAGAAGAACTGCCAAGAACAAGCGAGAAACACCGATACGTCTAATGTATGTGTGACAGTAACTAAGCACGTAAACATTATTACAAACTGATGTGTTCTTCCTAGTATACGGCATTGCTAGGGAATGTCGTGTCGCAGAAAACCTAAAGGTATGTAAAAGTACTATCAGAAAAAATAACAAAAAACTGTTAAACACACCAAGGAAGGCAGAAATGACTGTAATTAACAAACGTACAAATTATTGTTAAATAGGAATATAGTTAAATAGGAATATAGTTAAATAGGAATATAGGCATAGTTAATGGAAACCAAAACACGGAAAAGGAAAATCAAAGCAGAGGAGAAGGACGCAAGGTGCATGGAAATGGCAACAATGGTAGACCGAGAGAACGGGGACAACACAAATGAACACAGCGACAGGAACGGTTATAGACAAGACAACACAACGAATACAACTCAGAATATGAAAGTAGGCTTCTCCAGCGACAATAGATGCTATGTTATGGGAACTGGTATGTGTTCCCGTCTTCAGGTACACCTACCAACTAAGGAACTCCATCAGACTGGCTGGCATGCTGTTATTTGTATACATTATTTAATGTTTTGGCAGAGCGGTTTGAATACGCCATTTTTAAGATATTTAAAGGCTTAAAAACAGTTTTTCTTCGGTTTGTATTGAAAGTGTCATTATATCATCGTTTTAGAATAGGTTGTTTTATTATCGTCGATTAAAATGTTTCGTTTAAGTTAGATAGTTCCGCCATAAACTTTATTTTAACACTCAGCATCGCTTTAGAAAAATTATTACCTTAAATATTGTCAATTGAGTCCGGTGTCCAAACAAAATTACTAAAACGTCAGCATGTGTCAATGAATTTCAGCAAAATTAAGTTAATTTTCTACTCATGTGATATAATATTTTTGGAGTAAAAGTTTACTAGTTAGGCGTGCTGAGAATCACTGTAGTACATTTTTTATTCAGAAATCTCGAAGTATTTTTATAGCCGTGGATAATTTTTATACCTTACAGTAGAGGTGATAACTGGGCGATAATACCTGGGCATGTAGGTCTCTCGTTTACACAGCATACATCACGCAGGCTAAACTCATAACAACAGTACAAAGTATCTCTCTTTAAAGTGGCATTTTAAACCATGTTGATCAGTAGCTGTCAATCATTGAGAACACTCTAGCTAAGGTACAGCTTTTAAAGATAAAACAAAACCAATTTAAACATATATGTTATTTTTCGCTTGATACTGCTTATAGCGATCATTACTGTGCTTATATTTCTATTACGGCTTTAGTGAATAATCTTCTTGAAGGTATAATGAAAACATTGTTCAATCCAAATATCTATAAACCTGAACAAGTACACGAAAACAAACACTCCGTGGTTAGGAAATATGCTTAAAAGTGTGTGGTAGATAAATAAATGCTGGAAACATCAATTGATTTATACGCTTTTTTCGAAGTAAATACGGATAAAATACTCAACGACAATCCTAGATAATGGTATATGCACACTTTATGAGTAATTATTTATCCATAATTACTCATTCGTTAGGCGTGATCTCTTGCGCCGCAGTTATATTTACGAGGTTCCGGCGTCAGAGCTTGTGCCTAAGAAGTTCGTAGCACTGGAAACAATTTCTTTTAAAACGCTGGCTAAAACTATTGTATAATTTTCGTAAATTGGCTTCAAGAAACCTACAGTTGTAGATTAATGATCTTAGCGTTGAATTGTACACCACACCCTCTTAAAGTGGTAAATCAATTTAACTAAATTATTCTATCGAATAAGAAAGGGTTACTGGGTAGGTGTGGTTGGCCTGTGATGTCTGGCCAAAGAGAACAGCTGGAAATGCAGCGAACCTGCGCCGTGTGCGTATGGTAGGTTAATGAATTATTAAAAATAGCCATTTATCGTAAGGCAATAAAAACAACAGTCCCTGGCAAATAAACACAAAGAATGCCCACCAATAAAAACATAGAAGAGAACAGAAGGTGGCACATTAACAAACACACAA
Source organism: Medauroidea extradentata (assembly GCA_003012365.1). Classification (NCBI taxonomy): domain Eukaryota; kingdom Metazoa; phylum Arthropoda; class Insecta; order Phasmatodea; family Phasmatidae; genus Medauroidea; species Medauroidea extradentata. Next base: position 14,567 of record PNEQ01039094.1, on the reverse strand, counting down.
AAACCAGAGGAAGCTCTTGTAAACAAACAATATCAAAGTGGAAGCAATGCACGATAAAATAAATGCTGGGCTACCATACGTAACGGGCAAAGAAAAATAATTATTAAATAATTAAATAGGCTCTCTCGCCATGACAATGTACACCAGAGGAAAATATGAAAATATATTAAATGAGAACTCTGAAATTTGTGGTTGCTCAAAATGATTATTTAATTTTTACTGCAATATTAAATATTTTGTTTTCACTTTTTTAAATAAAATTCACAACATAATCGACATCGACGAATAGTCTATTAGTACTGAAATTGTACTGAAATTATAAAAAGCCCAAATCTTGCTGGCACAGTTAAATGAAAATTGTGAATTGATTATACAATTATTATTTTTCTTAAATTCAAATAAAATTATTGAAACAATAAATGCCCATTCTATAGGCAAAATAAATACTGTACGTCCGAATCAATGACGTAATATATTAATGATAAAAAAATACAAGTAAATTGGATGCATCCGTTAGGCCTTATAAAATTTTAAATTGTGTTTAAATTCAAATTAATTATTAAAAAAACATACAAAAATTACATAAAAAGGTAAGAGTGACAGCTTTTAATTTATAGATTAAAGTACAATACAAATATAGTTGCGGCTTATCTGTTCAAAGTTCCGCAGTAGAAGAGTTTAGCACGCTGGGATGACTTCATATTTCCCAGTTACAGCGGCGAAATAAAGATGACGAAAAGGCGAAGAACAGGCCCCAAAATAGGCCAGAAAGACTGGACGTCTGTAGTAGAGATTACAGGTCAGCTCGTCAATAGTCCAGCATGTGAATAGGCCAAGGCGTGAATCGGCAGGGACGCGAATACTCCAAGACGAGAATACGCCGGGTTGAGAATCGGCCTGGACGCGAATCCTCACTACACAGAAATTATCAAAATATTATAGAAGATGAAATTTAAATAGAGCATAAGACCTCTCGTAGGAAAATTACTCACCAGACGAGGGCGCAGATAATCACTCGACGAAATAATAGATGAAACAATCACGATAAAATATTTTTAAAAATGTAGCACTGCAGTTTTTCTACTGTGTCAAAATATAAATTTTGCTACATTATGAAAAGTAAATTATAGCACCTCAAATGCCAAGATCTGCCAAAAAGGCAGGAGCACCAAACACACTCATCTTAACGATACGATGGTTGACGGCAAAGTCTTAAGAAACGCAACGAAAGAAGCTGCAAAAACGTTGAACAAAAGATCATCGAAAATGGTTAGCAACAGTACCAACATCGGCAAAGTGCGCATGGAAGCACAGTAGCATGCGATAATCACGTGATCATAATCGCTAAACTGCATCGAAATCACGCGGTGAAACACAGAAATCACGCACTGCAGCGGCAGCAGCACGTGGCATGAAGACGGAGGTGCGACAGAACAACTGACAGAGGAATGTAAAGCTCAGCAGCTACTGTCCTGCAAAGAAAAAATCACGGTAGCGAGAATAGGGTCAGCTCAAACTAATGTAACAAGAAAGAATAGCTCTAATTGAAAGTGAACTTTCTGAAATATCATTAACAAATTTAAAATTACTCAAGTACACCTATTATTGTTAATTTAGGCTAAATAAAACAAGATAATTACAATGCAAAAAATTAATTAGCCAGAATTTAGGAAATATAAATAAAAAAATTTAATGTACAGATTATTTATGTCGTGTCGTATCTGACATGGCACAAACCGCTTAATTTCAGTTTCTGCTGCCAAATATGCAGACGGCTAAATCAGAATTCGACTCGTACGACAACAGTAATATGCAAGAAAAGGATCCGTAGTTATTGATCAGTAGACGATACACTTTAGCTGTAAACGTTGTGTACTTTAGTAGACTTTTCTTTAGTTTTCACCGAAATTAGTAGCCTGAATCACTCATTATTGAAGACATGCAAAATTCACGTTATTTTCTAATAGCTGACTAGACTCCAGGAGATTATAGGCTCGTCCGACGTCTCCCGCTGGCCGATATTGTCGTGACTTGCCGCGGAGAATGCTTACTCGGTAGAGAGGCCAATATCTGTAAAGACGTAACACACGTAAATGACAACACATAAAAGTTCATTGGCAATTGAATAGCAGATTATTTTCTGTTATGTATAGTAAAAGTGGAGTTTAGTCTGCTACCAAATGATTTCGCGAATGTTGCATGTCTCTAATTATGTAAAACAATTAGTCGCTTATTGTTTTCATCATGCGTGTTAGTGGAGTCCATCAAAGGAATCTTATTAAACCGCGAACCTATAATTGTCAAACATGACTGAACTTCTAAATTTGCCTTCGTGAAAATGTGGTAAATTTTATGTGTAAATATGCGTGAAGTGCTATCACACTGTTAATAAAGAAGTGAGTAATTCTCATTTACTAAAAAAATTGTTTACTAAACCCAAACGTTTCGCCGTTGAGTTTTATTTACATAGTTCATTTATTACTGATTTCGTGAATCATTATCGAACAGGGTACCGTAAAATATCGCTAATATACTTCACGAAAACTTGAATTAAGTAATCAGGTGCCTGTTTAGCTGGACGTATTTCTTACGAGTGAGTCCAAGAACAGCCACATCACTAAAGGCGACTATGCCATATACATCAGATATAATCTTAGCCTCTAGGTACGTCACTGAACTCATGTGCAGTCTTCTAGCTGTTATGTTGTTTTAGTGAGACATTCAATGGTAACCCTTTCATAGTACAGCAAAATTTAAGTACCAAACTCTGCTGTACGAGCCAACTATACTTTAATACATTTTTAAAATCAAGACGTGCATATCTAAATGTTGTCGTGAAATTTTATTCGGCTTTATATGTTACTGGAAAAGAAAAGCTGTTAATTATACTGAAAGACCTGACAGGGGCTTACTACTCACATGTTAGGCACTTTTTCTGCCACCCGTGCGCTTTGAATATGTTTTAAATTAACTTTCAACTGCTTAAGCACACGCCCACCACACATGGCGTTGTAGGGACATTTAATTTGTCACACATACTAAGATATTTGTCTGTCTAGTACAAGTTCATATCCTATTTACTTAACTTTTGTGACTGAATCTAGTAGCAATGCCGTGACCCGGGGCGGAGGGGGGATATGGAGGTCGGTTAGGTAATGCGGATAACTTACGCACAAATAAACTTTACCGTTATAAAACATTTCTTGAATTGCAGTCAAACATATTTTGCACACAGTAGACCGTACTTCTTTATGTTCACTCATAATATCAAATAAAACATTTATATTCTAAAAAATAAAAAAATATATTTTACTGCTTCGAATAGCCCTCTAAACTGTCAAAATTTACTAACAGCTCACGTATCAGAGCATATATAAGTATAGCAGGATCGAAGACTCCCTGAAAGCAGAAGTTCTAAGGGGAAAAATTAAATTACCTTTGAATTCGTTAAACGTAAAAGTGTGCCTGTCGACGCCACTGAAAAAAATACGCTTTACTACGATTTCGTTTGACAAGTTCGTCGTGCAGGTACTCTTCTCGGCTTTCAGCCAGACATCGACCGGTCCTTTCGTGAATCAGCTCAGTGGATAGAGAATCCTTTGAACCATCCCGTGAAAAGAGAAAAAGTAAAAATAAAGATATGAAGAAAAGACAAATATAATTTTCAGCTAGTATCTGAGTCGAGTAAGAGAGAAGAGGTAAGGGAGGACGAAGATATTTTCTTACTTTACTGCCAGGGCGGACGACGTGACGTCATTCAGAACACTCGGCACGTTTATGGTCGAGCTCAATCACTTGGCTGGAGTAGATTGTGTCCGCCCCAGAAGTTCCGCTTTAAAGAGGGACGTTTACCGCGACACAACCTTGCTTCTAAGCGAAGAGCGTCCTAACACACCACATCTACACTTGCCAATGTGTGTGTTTCACTTATATAGCCCACGATGATTTCTTCGTATTCCTATATAATCGTTGGTTCCGCGGTGGTCAAGAGGTCAGACTTCCCGCCTCCCACCAAGGCGATCGATTCCCGGCGAGGTCGGTCCCCGGATTTTAGCATATGGGAATCGTGCCGGACGATGCCATTGGTCGGCGGGTTTTCTCGGGGATCTCCCGTTTTCCTCGCCCCTTCATTCCGGCGCTGCTCCATACTCACCTCACGTCACCCCTCACCAGCGCTAAATACCACGTTGTTAAACTTTGACCAAAATCTCTCCCTCACACTCACCCCTGTGTACTCCCCCTAATAGTTACAGAGGATAATTTTCGAGGGAAAATTTTACGGTTTTCTAGGCTTTAACGTAATTGTATAATTTCCGATGTTGTTATGTTGTTACTGATTGAGTCTGAATTTGACTGGCCAATGCTAATTCTTGGTCCGGAACGACCGAACGCCTGTGATTAGTCATTGAACAGCTTCACCGTGGCTCACAACCATCGACCAATCATACGTGGCGCAGGGCACTACTATGATTTGGAGAATACGCTGTTAGAAAAATATTCACGCGATTTTCCACCGTCTCTTCTAACCAGTTTCTTTTTCTTGCTAGACACACGCCGAACAGCGTGTCACTATCTTTGCTTACTTGGCTCGCAAGTCGGGAGAGTGCTGTTTCGATTCTCATTCAGGTCATCCTGCTTTAGTTTACGTTAGCTTTCGTTAATATCGTTCAGCAAATGCTAGGGTTAGTTACGTAATAAACATCATTAAATTATTTGTCTGTCCTAAGTAGCTCTATAGCTTCTCTTCCGCTAGTGGCCATTATGGTGACAAGACGCAGAGAGTTCTGCCTGTTTCGCAAACACAGAGTTGAAATGAAATTTTTTTTTAATGTGAACAATCTGCTCTAAAAGAGAATGCTCTCAAATAAACAGTAATTTATTGAACATTATCAAAGTAATATTGCCACATAAAAGTGTTAATTATCTTCAATTATTCCTAATATTATTTTTTATTAAAATTTCTGATTCTAAGTAAGATGCAATTGTACATTTTCTCATATGCGAGTGTTCTTATAAAATACACACATAAAATTTATTTTATTTGAATAGCACGTATTTTAAAGTTGATACATTTAGATGTAATTAATTTTAACACTCATTCCATCAATAAACTGATTCCTTAACATCTGACAGTCACAGCCGCTAGGAGCTTCACTGCCTGTCTTAAACATGTGTTGCAGTGTGCTGCGACTATCTGTTCCTTTATAAAAATTTTTATCGTTCATCATTTCTGTTCCTACAAAGAGAACACGCACTCTAAATAAGTCGCTATTTATGTAAAAATCCAACTCGTTTATTGTAAAATCAATTCCCGAACCCGAGTAATGCTAACAATCAAATTTTCAGACTGCTGTTTTTGATAAAATACTATCATTAAAATGAAATACAAGTAAACTATACTGCACATGTCCAAAGTAACGTCCAGTTGAACTCTACTTAGAAACAAATAAAATTATTCAATCATTCACACAGAAAAATATTGAGTACTATTAATTTTAAACACTGCACACCAGTTTGAGTGGTTTGCACGTAAAGGTGTTATATCATTACACATTAATCTCAACAACACACTTACCGCTCTATCAGCCCAACACAGATTACACAGGACGTCACCAATTCTCTAAAAAAATAGTTTGTAAATATGCCGCACGTGCGTATAGGGGCGCGAAGAAAGTAGGTATGGTTGTTTCCCAGACATTCATGGTAGCATTTCTAAACTTGTTATAAAACAGTCGAATGTATACTGATGTTACTAGACTTGTATTGTAACAAGTGTAAAAGTTGGCATATTTACAAGGCGGAAGTAAGGTAACTGTCCCGTACTGCGTTCAGGTTAATTACTTCCTAAACATTTTAGGAAGTTTTTTACAGTGTAAGATTCTAATCATAAAATGCCAGTTTGTAATGCAAACACTATGAATCCCCACATCCTATAACATATCAGATTCTTGAGTTGCTAGTGTTTTGTAAACTCTCCTGGAACCGTTTATACATCCAAAATGGTCTTTACAACTTTGACTGCTAATATAAAAAAAAACTAAAAAAGATAGAAATGTTCGGTTTGCACCACAACGTTCATACACACCTGAAGTTTTACTACCCATTTAGCAAAGTTCAATGTGAGCAGCATCTGTAGCACGCAGGATATCTAAGCGATACTCCAGTCCCGCCCAGGTCCGGCCTAGCAAGTCTGCGTTAATATGTTCAATTGCTCCTGTTATGCGTACTCTCAGTTCCCGAAGGTCCCGCACTGGAGTGTGGTAGACCATATCCTTCACAAAGCCCCATAAGAATAAATCAAGAGGGTTGATGTCTGGAGATCTTGGGGGCCAGGGAATGGGTCCTCCTCTACCAACCCAGCGACCTGGAAACTTGTCGTTCAAAGCAGCCCTAACGACCAAGCCCAAGTGAGGAGGAGCACCATCCTGCTGCAGCACGATGCCAGGTTGCAGATCTTCGCTCTGTGGAAATGCAATATGTTCCAACATGACCAGGTAAACAGCAGAGATTATTGAGGCTTCTGCAAAGTAAAAGGGCCCCATCACACGATCATATAACAGACCACACCAGACGTTCACCTTCGGACTGTCTCGTACCATTTCCATGCTAAAGTTGGGGTTCTCAGAGCCCCATATCCTCAAATTGTGGCAGTTTACCTTCCCCGACACAAGAAAACAAGCTTCGTCCGTGAACATCACTTTTTTTCAGAAAGTCTGGGTCGTCATCAATGCGACTCAGAATGTCAACTGCAAATTATTTGCGTTTTGGCCTGTCATCAGGTTGAAGTGCATGCAGCAGTTGCACCTTGTAGGCATGCAGCTTCAGTCTCTTGTGCAGCACCCTGTGCACTGTGGTTGTAGGTAGCTGCAACTGTCGAGAAGCACAACAGATTGATGTGGAGGGACTACGGATGAATGCCTGTTGCACACGTTCCACATCTGCATTACTGGTGCTTGGTCGTCCTGAACTCGTCCTCTTCAAGGCACTTCCAGTTTCCTTGAACCTCCTGTACCACGCTCTGATAGTCGGGCGTGATGGTGGCGTGTCTCTGTAGTGTGTCCGGAACTTCCGCTGGACTTGGGTGTCGGATCTGGTTTCTATAAACACTCGACACACTGTGCCATCTGCTGGGGGGTGGCCATTTTCGTCAATGACTAACCTGCACAAACAAACACTAAATGAAACTTCAGATGTGTATAATCATTGTGGCGCAAACCGCACGTTTCTATCTTTTTTAGTTCTTTTTATATTAGCAGTCAATGTTGTAAAGATAATTTTGGAGTACTCTGTATTCTGTCTTTAGATTATATATTTATTAAAACTGCAAATAAATTTAAGAGTGGCATTGATTACTGCAATTTGCTTGTAAAATAATTGTCTACCGTGTCGTATAGTGCTACTTAACGAAATCGGTAAGAAATTAACTACGCAAATAGATTTAAAGGGAAAAATAATTCATGTTTAGTAAACACATGTTTTGTTTAGTAATTATAAATTATTACTTTTTTACACTGAAATAGCACTGTGTGTATAAATATAGCGGAATAAAATTCAACAAATTAACTCGAATATAAATTTAAGAGTGTGTTTAAAAACGTCATTGGCGATTTAGGTTTCAGAGTGCTACTCGTGATCGGTAACGTCCAGGTAAACACTTAGTAAACAGACAGTTTAATTTAATTCGTGGTAATTTTTTGTTATGTAACATTTGTAAATAATTGTTTACTCTGCACGAACTCTTAAATTAGTGACCTAGTACCCAGTTTGGGTGTTTCAACGATCACTATAGTCATTGGTCATCACGCATAAAAATAACAAATTTTGAAATGTTATACGCGGTCGCAAGTTGCAACGAACGTGTTTCTGAGAGGGTTAATTTTAGCGCATTGAATGAAGTATAACAGTATTCAGCTGACACAAAAACTTTTTTACAAAAATTAACACCGACTTCCAAAAAATATACTCTGGAAAAAATGAACTAAAAAGTAAAAATAATTAAGTTATTTTTATACCGCTTATAATACAAAAACAAAACTATTAGGACTACAATATACAGTTATTGTTATTTTTGGAGTCGGTACCAGCCAAGGTTAACAAAGGTGTAACGAAGTAGAGTAGGTAGGCATATAATTTAATGAAATTTAACGTAGACTGCAACTATGCATTTCGTAATCGACTCAAATACAGCAGCTGCGAGACGTTGAACAGCACGGGCTGCAGCGGTGGGCGTATACGGCGGGGCTGGGAGGAGAGTATCTGGTTTAATTAGGTATTGCTTAACACAAGTTAAAAAAATTTTTTGTAAATTTTAGAAAATTTCGCGAAATTTCGTAAAAGGCTGACCTGGCACCAACTCCAAAAACGACAATAATTGTGTATTTCTGTCCAAATTAATTAAATGTAATCTAAGCAGTCTAAAAATAACGTTATTTTTACTTTTTAGTGCTATCTTTTGAGAGTACAATTGTTTGAAGTCTGTGTATTTGGTTTTGTTACAGAGTCCCGATGCCTACCGCCCACATTATTGCTGTTTGTCGGTAAGGAATTCTGCTGTGCCTTCGTAGTGCAAGTCAGTCCAGAAAGTCCTCCACCATAGTTAGATACCTGCCTATCTTTATCACTATATATTTCGTATTAGATTTTTTCCGGCGAGGTCGGTCCCCGGATTTTCGCATATAGGAATCGTGGCGGACGATGCCCCTGGTTGGCAGGTTTTCTCTAGGATCTCCGGTTTCCCAGCCCTCTCATTCTGGCGCCGCTCCATACTCATCTCATATCACCCCTCACCTGCACTAAAGACGTCGATGTTAAACGATGACCAAAATCTCTCACTCACTCTTATTCGATTTTGAGGTGTTCCCTGGTGTATTTTCGAAATCCAAGGTCTAATGCCAATAAAATTAAAATGTGACCTACTTGTAAATATCCCATTTCCAACAAAAACAGAATTTTCAAAATCGGTTTATAAATGACTGAACTCTGAGATGACAGACACAAAAAAACCCAACTAATAACCTCCTCTTTTTTTTTTTTTTTTTAAATTCGGTTAACAATACATAGAGACCCGGAAATTTTGCGAATTAATTTCGGAGGAGGTTAGATTTCAATTTCCTGTACACGTTCATTGATTTTACGATAGGGTAATTGCTACCGAATCTCTTCATTGAGGGTTGTGAACCAATATCATGCTTGACTGAAGACACATTGTTGTGACTTTAATCATGAGTAAAATATTTCAAATAAACAGTTCCACAACAGTTGTGGGGGAGCGTTAAGCTTCTCACATTTTGCAGGCTAGCCACCATCTCCCAAATTAACTAATTAATAACTTAGTCAAATAACTAATTAAATTAATATCCCCACCCACTGCAAATTTAGAAATCTTAAAATCCTATTGCCATAATGTATTAATTGAAAGCCACGCGATTAACTAAAAATAATTTTAAACGCTTATTGCATGCATTTAATATATATAATAATATTTCCTTAAATCGCTAAACATGTAAAATTATTTTGGTTAACACGCCTCATGGTTAACATTTTAAACAGAATTTTTATATTTTTATTAATACGTTGTATTTTCGTAATAACGTAATTTATTGGTCTTCATTCCACTGTTTGCGCCCTATATAACTCAACTTGGATGAAATAATGATGGAATTTTTATTACACAACCAGTTAATACAATAATAACTGATGTTATGCATTATATTTAAATAATATGTCAATTTAGTTCAACAGAATATTTATTAGATAAGTAAACAGTTTGTCGCTCCCGAGAGCACTTGCATGCAGATAGTTTATTAATATACTTTAATATTTAATAATTTCGTTAGTTTGAATATTCAACTGGAATATTTTACAGTATTATTCGCCGTCTAATGCTAGGCAGCCACAGTACTTGAACATCTCTAGAATGTGCGGGTAGCGCATGGTCGGCGGCGGCCCACTGACAAGGAATTCACAGCGTGTGCACTGCACACACAGCAACGCGGCGCGACGCGCCCAGCTGGTTTCATGTCCCGTCCATACTCTAGTACAGCTATCTTTGCTTCATTGGAATACTTTGCAGTACATTATTCTTCCACTATCACTTTCCCAAGCGAGATGAGGCAACACGAGTACTAAGAATGAGAGTCACTGTGTTCATTCAGAACTGCGGTCCAGGACTTAGCCAATCTTGAAGTAGAAGACGTAAGACATATGTTACAGAAGCAGGGACGAGTGGACATGACGGGTGAAAGAACTGGGAGGTAGAAGTCTTTACAGTAGAGTGAGTTCTTACCATTAGGAGATCACTTTTTTTTTTTTTTCTTAATTTTTCTTCGATTTGCGCGTAAGGCGTGCTATTTCTGGTCTCTGCGGGTCAGGCCGCATAGAGGGACCGCCCTTTTGCTCCACTGTCCGAGCTGGCAGTAGGAGCAATTTTGGACTTTCAGCTGTGGATCCATGATTGCGACACAGTTGACTTTTGGGCAGTTGTACCTGAGTACGACTAGCCTCCAGTTCCTTGTTTGTTGAGCTAGAGAGAAGATATTTCCCTTTTGTTCGTCCTGTAATTTCTCTTGACTATGTAACTCTGTCTTACTACTTCTTTGCTCAGCGTTTCTGTTATAAGAAAACATTGTAACCAATTTAACAATTTACTCTACATTTTTCACAGCATAATTATTACGTAATGTCTAATAGATAGTAGTAATTTATATAATTCGATTTGAATAATATTACTCAGTCACGCGCACAGTAGGTTAATATAGCATTTTAAATAGCACAAGCAGTATTGATACATGCATTCCTTACAGTCAAATCTAATTTTTATAAACGGCACATAAATACATCCCTTTCCCTATACCATAAATGATAATAATCCGCTTGGAGCTGAACCAATTTCGGACATTAAGATAGAAATTTTGTGATGTAATGAGGAGGGAGAGTTTTTTATATACCGAGTGAATAAAATAAATAAAACTGATGTGTGTAATATATGACATGAATGTCTTTAACTGTTTCTTTCAAAACACAATTTTAAAAAATCTTAGTACCAGAATTTAAGTCTCAGGTCACCAGATACTACAACCCACATCCAGATCCAGATCCAGAAAGATGCCAACAGAACATTGACCTATAGTCATCCGACTACAGCCAGCGAAGACGATGCAGCGCTGCCAACATTGACCTGGGCCAGCAGCCATTATCAACCACAACATTATACTATAGCAGCTAACAGCTCACAGTCGATTTTCTCACTCCACGTATGCTGTCTACAGTTTACCAGGAAACACCAGCAGTTCTTAGTTTCACTTACACATCACAGTCGACCTGTACACGAAAACAATTGCACACATGACACAATTTTGTATCTGCGATATAAGAAATCAGTTTAATGATATCACATATTTTGAATAACATGTAATATAATGTCATTTAGTGTTAAATGAGTGTTAGATCATTGTAATCCTATCCCTTTGATTGAAATTTAGGAGGAAAATGTGCCCCCATTCAATCTTTCGTGGAAATGGTATTTACAAAGCTACAGTAAAAAATTTTAGGTACTCCTAAATTTCAAGCTATTCCGTCTGAATCCGTACCATAAAACTTTGCCATGATCATTAGATAAAGTTGATACACCAATCTATAAATTTATACTGTAATAAACTGCGATAATCTTGTTACGTTTTTCACTCTTTGTGCGATGGGAGCGTAAATTATTTTCAAATTTTTCTTTAATATTTTAGTGTTATTTTTATGCAATAGATTACAATTTTTATTAACTGAACGAAATATTACTAGGCATACTAGTTAGACCCACCAATTCAAGGACATTAAGAACAATTTTCATCAAGCAAAGGCTGTGCATATCGCGATACCTACATTCGTAGTAGTCTGCCGCGTTCGCGAAAGACGATAAGAACGTCACAGGTATTACTGAAGGCCACGCACCTAACCTTCACCTTCAGTAGAACAACGCAGCTCGGCGTTGACCGAATACTAACAGCAGAATTGCAGGAGACGATGACAGATCCCGTTACTTTATCTGTATGTCTGCTATAGTTTTTCCTTTCCATCTGAAGAAGCAACCGTATTCCATATCCTACTGCCACAATACTACAAGAGCACCAATTGAACCATAAACAGGATGGTTGCTATTTCAAAATTCGACCAACCCCTATGATACGGGGACGTACCATTTTTGAAACACAGGGGGTAACATTATTTCCAAGAGCCTCGCTTGGAGGACGGGTTAGCGACGACGGCAGTGCAATCAGGTCAGTGGTTGTACAAGACAAGGGCCTCAGCGATTCTCCCCACCTGCACTGAAGTGTGGTAATATAATGTAATGTATCGGGGGAATCGGGGTGTGTCTCCTTCAAGCCTTCCAGCCGCCACCAGCTCGCCAGGATGGACGTGGGTCGAGACCCACGATGTGCCGCCGTCTGTCGATGGCCTTGCCGGATGTACAACTAGCAACACACTGGATCAGCTGACAATGTGCAAGTAGCTGAAGACAGAGTGTATACAGGCCTGTGGAATCCAGCCGACTGGACGTTGAATCTGCGACATTTCCGGGACACTAATAATACCTCAGTCTTTTATGTAGACGTCACGAGTGGGGTATGTTGGTATCACTAGACGTAGTAACTGCTGCTGCCAACAAAGAATTACTCATCGTGGTTTACACAAAAATTATTGTATCATAAGCCGAGAAATTAACTTGTGTCAGTGTTTAATAGATACGCACAAACTAAGGTTGGTTGCGATTAACATTGCATTTTAAAACACACCGTTCAAAAAATACTGGCTGTTAATGAATATAAATGAACATAATCAATCTTCTACGTTTGGCAGCAAATCACCAGATGTTCCGTATTTTTGCAGTTTAAATACAGAAGTTTCAGTTACTAACAGTTTTAACAGATTTTACTGTATTCTGTACATTTTGTAAATTTCTAATGACAATTAATTAATGTAGAGTTATGCACAGTTAAACTTATGCAAACACAAAGTGGTAGGTTTACTTCTAAATTGATATTACTGTTCGTGTGAAAGTTGATCTACGGTACAGTTACAATTCTACAGAGAGATCGCACCGATCACGTTGCCCAGTAAAAGTATACAGATTGCATCATAGTGGCGTATGTATATCCACAAGATGTTACGCGCTGCTAATAAATAATTTTTTCCTTCTCGTACGTGCAGAGAAATGTTAGTGTCCATAGAATGCTTCCCACAGATACTTATAATTTCATTGTTCTTACGATATAGTCATGCATTAAAATTTATTTCATGTTAACCTGATTCAATTCAGGAATAAGTTAAAAAAATACGTATTAAAAAAAAGCATATTTATACGAAACCACCTATACCACATTACAGTGCGTTATATGCAATGATTTATTTTGCTTTGCTTCATCATTTGACGGCGCTGAGGTTGTCGAGGGGCCGACCCCCCCGTAGCTCAGTTGGTTGAGCAACCAACTTTGATGTGAGGGGTTCTGTGTTCTATTTCCAGGCCTGGCTTGGTGTAGAAATTTGTGTTTGTCCGTTTGAGACATTTCAATTATAAGAGTCAACAACACTGTCATAACTAACAATAAAGCTACAAAGGGGGGATGTTTGGTTCGTAGCAGGTCCTTCCCCTATATAAGACCTTTGTTTTTCCAGTCGTCACAGTCAGTCTGTTCGTGATCGTCGGACTGTTCGTGTGCCTGAAGACGGGAACATATCTCAGTTCCCGAAACGTCGCATCTGTTGTCGTCGAAGAGAACCTGCTATCTTCGTCTATGTTGTTTACGTTGTGCTGTCTACTACAATATTTTCTGTCGCTGTGTTCATTTGTGTTGTCCTCGTCGTTTTTTGTCCATCATCGTTGTCCTGTTCGTATACTTTGTTCTGTGTGTTTTTTGTTTTTGTTGGTCTCTATTATCATATACTGACTACATTCCTATTCTGGAATTATTTATGTGTGTGTTGACAACGACCATATCTGGTATTATTTAATTAATATTTTCGTAATTTTGTTGCCTTTTTTTATTTTCATTGTATTTTTATATGTTTTTGTGGGTTCAACTGCGACTTGGCAACATTCGCAACTAATGGCGTATATCCACAAATACTCAATCTTGTCATACATCCCCATTGCAAGAATCTTTCAAAGATTACATTTACTTATTACTAAGCTGTCTCGACTTTTATGTATTTTCTTGTTTTCGTGTTCATATTGTTGCGAGCCGCGACTGTCTGGCTGGGCGGTGTAGTACGATACTGTGGTGGCGGAGCTAGGACACCCTCCTTCCCACTCACTCCTCGGCGCCGTGGCTGTCGGGCAGGGCGGCGAAATACAATACAGTGGCGGCAGCGCTAAAAGGCCTCCTCGGGTGCCGCATGGATTGTATTACTCTATGATAACCACCTGCGCCCAGTATCGGGTAACCGAGAGAAAATATCGTGATCTGGAATGATCCTGTTCCTTCTTTATCTCTCGGGGTGGTGCGTGACTTTGAAACGACATCTTTCCAGGAGGTTGGAGAACAGAGACCCGCCGAGATAATTCGAGAAGAAGGAGGGGG
>PNEQ01039093.1:0-36780 GCA_003012365.1 Medauroidea extradentata | reverse complement strand
TGTTGTGTACATATACAGTTCTTGCATTGTGCGTGTGTGTGATGTCACTCCCAGACTCTCATCACTACCCATCATGCACCTGTATCAAAGTTCAGTAGAAGACAAGATGGCGACGTCGTAAGTGTGTGATGTGATGCTGTCTAAGCTAACGTGTATTTTTAATTTAATTTCCGGGCATTATGTTACACGTCTCAAACAATAGTAAATAGTTATTGCAATTAGGACGAGGGGACCGCGCGCAGCTGCAACTATGGTTCAAATTACGGCATAGGATGGCAGCACATCGCCATCTTCCAATCTGGAGAACCAAATGTGATTACAATTGACATGAAATGAAATCATACAGATGGAGATGAGGTGAGAGGATTTTACAGCCCTATAATAACGATGTCTTAAGAGCCCGTGTCACTTATTATGTTGCATTTTTATTAATTCCTTCCTGATTAAACATTTGGCCAAATATAATTGAAAATATTTTGATATAGACGTAGGTAATTACATTGCCTTTTATTACGTACTTTGTATTCGAAAAATTAAAGCGTAACTGTGAAATAATTAAGCTAATTTAAATTTTAACATGAATACTCTCTCTCACCAAATAATAAACACTAAATAACTCTGGTACCGATTTCATCCAACAACACGCACCTAATAGTAGAATGTAATGGTTACAGAAACATTGCCGGTTATTCGTCACATCCTTCATTTATTACACAATAACGAATATTATCAACAAAAGAGGTGACGCAGCCTCTTAAGAGCCGATGAGGGTGAAATAAGGTGAAGGGACGTCGCAACAGCCATGCTCGAGCCGGGATTCCAACCCAGGACCTCTCACACCGTAGACGTGTGTCTAACCGATTACGTTACAGAGGCCGGCTCTTTACAAACGGAGCAGCGTCGGAATGCAAGGTCAAAGTAAACGGCAGTACTAACAAGACATCGGCACAACGGCAACAGCCACGTTTACCGCACATGCGAAAAATCCTGACCAACCCCGCCGGGGATCGAACCAGGATCGCCGTATTGGGAGGCGAGCAGTCTACCCATTCGGCAGCCGCGGCCTCATAATCATGTTTAAATTAAAATATGTTAATAAATTTACGCAACTGTTTAACTAATTAAAACTGACTTAAACATTTTTTGTACGTTATAGATTCAATAACAGATCAAGGACACATTTTATTTAAGAGATTAAGTAAACTTAATATTATATTGTTTAAGACTTTGAGGTTCGGGTCGGAAAGAAGGGGTGCCGGTTTTATTTCGAGCGACGACACCATACATGAAGATCTGTACCGGGAATGCGTTGCAGCGTGTTCGTAATACCGCTCTTTTAAAGAAACTATTACATATATGCCCAACGTGTCTATGCACGAAAGGAAACACACTCCAAACGATGACTGAAGAGTCGTTTCAAAGCATAACGTCGATTAGAAAAATCATTTGGGAGCTCCTCGAAATGGCTAAAAACAGCATTTGCAACATGTTATATATGAAAAACTACTTGCGGGATTCGTGTGAAACTTGTCTAGGAGCATGCAATGGACTTTGCTTAAAACTTTCCAAACAAAAGCGATACCTCGCCACAGGAGCTGGTCAACATCGCCCTGGGCGCCGTGCCTCACTCACACTAACACACAACCAGTAGGCGGGCGCCTTAACCTGCCCTTCAGTCACGTGGAATACTAAGGGTCACATAAATAGCGGGCAATGACACAGACGTGAATCAGCCAAGTGGCGTCATTCGTCTCCACTGCGACAGGCTGACCCAGCAGACCGATACATCCCCTTCATACTCGCCACCATTCTCGTCTGACACATCCGTTACAACACGCTTCGACATGTCTACGGTCTACCTCATTCAGTGGTAGAGATACGACCAGAGACTTGTGCCTTTCCTTGCCCCTTCCTGTTCCTCGGACCTTTATGTTGTACTATACAATTAGGTGATTCTTGAAACCTAAACATCGAGCGAGGTGGCGCAACGGTAACACGTTCTACTCGCATTCCGGAGGTCCTGGGCTCGATCCCCGGCAGTCATGATTTCAGTTTCCCATGGTTTCCCGATATCGGCACAGGCGAATGCTAGGATGGTTTCTTATTTGTGACCTTGGCCAACTGATCCTGATCTCCCAGCTCCTGTCGACCCAAGTCACTGTTGACGAGACGAAAAGCCAATTTACCTTACCTTGAAACCTAAACGGCATGCTATAAATAAATACAGAGTGGTAGTAAAACCGTGGGAGGGGGGCAGGACCGTCAGCCCAAGTGGCACACTTTCTATCTGGGAGCCCGTCTAATATGAGTACCCCGAGAAAACCCGCTGGCCAACGGCAACACCCACCACGTTTCGTACAAGCGAAAATCTCGAAACTGACCAGATCGACGAGTAAAGCGCTTTCTACAGTAGTGTGACGCGCACCAGCGACATTGCAGTAAAATGACTAGCCGTTCAGAGGCTAGATCGCCGACGACACATACTACTGCGATAGAACATGCTCTAACGCAATTGCTTTGTCGCTTGCTAACAGGAAGAAGAAGAAGAATTTAGTAAACAAACTAGCGCGACTAGAAATAAGAAGAATATTACCAACGTAAACACACAGCAGAATTGGACGTAAATATGAAAGAAAACTATTTCGGCAAGATGTCGACTTTCTATCCATTGACAGACAACAGCGTGCCAATTTAGGCCTTCAATTGTCTCATTTGGATTCCATTTTTGCCGAAAGAGGCCAATGTAAGACAAAACGCCCCGCCGCTGTCGCGGTGTTGTAGGATCTAGCGTCGGTAATCGCAAATCGCAGGTCCCTATCGCAATTGTAGAAAGGGCTTAACGCGACTGCTGACTCTGCTCCAGCTGTCTCCCTATTGGCTGTTCACTTTCGTTAATATGTCTCTGCACATCCGTTCTGCGCAGGCTTTTTTCTGCTATTTTCCTATTCCCCAGTGACAATTTGTTTAGGTTGGTTTCAGTTAGTTTAAATTACGTTACATTTATATTAGTTTAAAATATGAAAAAAAAAAAAAAAAATGCTTTGCTCTAGTCAAAAGGTCGGTTTTCTTAGATTAAGAAACTACAATAACAACAAATACGCGGCACTGCTTCCTGACTTGCGCCTTTGCAGAACGTTGCG
Source organism: Medauroidea extradentata (assembly GCA_003012365.1). Taxonomy (NCBI): domain Eukaryota; kingdom Metazoa; phylum Arthropoda; class Insecta; order Phasmatodea; family Phasmatidae; genus Medauroidea; species Medauroidea extradentata. The sequence goes on along the minus strand of PNEQ01039093.1, from coordinate 33,640 downwards.
CGCGCAGTTCAAACCAACCAATAGCACGGTACTCTCTCAACAAGTGTTTTCATACTCTATGGAGAGACGTCAGCCTTTCGTGAGACGAATGGTCTGAACATAACACCGTTATTCTGTAGTTTTCTCATTCATTCTGGATGTTCTGTGTTATCCTCGCTCTTAGTCATACAGGCACAAATTTACAGTAGGCCTACATACAGGTTGAGTGTGAATCCGATAGATATCCTTCAGGTTATTTGTTACGAGAATGTAAGTACTATTTTCCCCTAAAGTGAAATAATTAAGGAAATGAGAGAACCCCAGAAAATCTTACTAAAACGCCGGTAGTAAACTGGTTTGTTTATCGCTCGTTGCCTATCAGGTCGCAAACTCAATGGTTTCTCGAAAAATAGTTAACCTAAGAATGTTCCAGCAAGACGACCAAATCATTTCTTACCTCTTTAAGCAAAATAATTTCAGAATTAGGTGTTTGGTTCATAGCTCCATTGCCGTTATTCACTTTCCCGTATATTTTACTAACACGGTATCATTAACTCTTTTTCTTGTCTGTCTGTTTGACTGTTCAGTATAAAAACAAATTTTGCAGTTTATTGTAAGCTAATTTTCCGATGAGGTAGAGACCTGAAACTTTAAATTTAGGTCAGGAATTTATGGCAATGCAGTAAATGAGGAAAAACTGCATAAAAAAAGAAAATATTTAAAACAAATATATATATATATATATATATATATATATATATATATATATATATATATATATATATATATATATATATATACACACACACACACACACACACCATGTTTTTAAAACACACGATTGCAGTATTTTACACACACAAGACTAAAAAGCAGACAATTGTATTAAATATTGTTAATAGACCGTCGATACTACGATTTTTTAAAACGGACTAAAAATACAAAATATTTTCTGTTATGAAAGTAAGATTGAAATGAAAAACGTGGGGCGCATGCAAGGAGAGTAGATGGTAGCAATCGTTGAGAAAAAAAAACAACTGTTCATCTCATTTGCAGTGCAATTCAGTTGTTAGTAATTTACGTGAACTATTCGTGCATCAGTTCCCACGTATTGCATGCGTCCCGTGTTTTTCGTTTTGATCTTACAAGTATTTTCACAGGAGAAATTATTTTGTAGTTTTAGTCCGTTTTAAAACGTAGAATACTATTTTTCTTATTTAATATTATTTGTAGATGACCTTCCCGATTTTTTCGATCGAATCAACGCCCATTCTGTGAAATGGAGTATGAAATTCCATACAAATAACTCCCTAGAAGACATTTAGACGTTCCTTAGACGTGGGGTTCCTACACTAAACTAAATTAACGTAGATTCTGACTGCTGACGTCAGCCGCATCCAGCGCCCGCAAATCCCGTGTCATCAACACAAATGGTTGCCAACAGTCGTGAAAGGCGTAGTCGTCATGGAGTAAACAAAGGGCTACTGCGGATCACGTGTTCGCAACGTCATTTACATCTCCCCGCGAAATTTGTCTCAATCGACGTCGCGCCGATCAGACAGGCACGAGCAGGCAGCACGAGTGGCGATGAACAACGGCCCGACAAGACGGCGCCCCGACGTCGAGGAATGTTCGTCAATGACGGGGCGCCGCGACTTCCGAGGAAACAGCTGACACCCTTGCACCCTAGCAAGGATTTCTCACTGTGACTCATGACGTTTCAGTTCATCCCCTTCCCCTCCCGCAAGGGTCTGACGATACAGTGGGCTCCCACCACTGCGTCCAGGTCTGATTACAATTTGGTCTCTCTCTCTCTCTCTCTCTCTCTCTCTCTCTCTCTCTCTCTCTCTCTCTCTACATTCCCATGCGTTGAACTAGCAACCTGGAGGACTCAGGTTCGATCCCAGGCTCCGGCCATCCTGATTTCGGTTTCCATGGTTTCACGAAATCGCTCCAGGCGAATGCTGGGCAGACTCTTCTCTCAGCTCCCGTCGTTGTACTCAGTTGTGTCACCGTCTCGAATGTCCTCGCTGTTGACGAGTCGTAAAACCCAATTACCTTATCCTACTCTCTCATGTGAGAAACGTATCTTATGTAGCAGTTGGCTTGTGGGTTTACTCTGGACACTTCCGTTAACCCCGTCCTTACTTCCGACGCTGCCTCTAACTTTAGAGTCAGTTTTACGTGTTTGTTGCAATGGGAGTTTACAGTTAGAATTTACTGGTCAGACAGAATTCTTCTGGGATTGCTATTTTTCTATTTTTGTGTGTGTGTTTTTTTATTTGTATTTTCTTGTTCGTTTTCGTACTTTGTCATTCAACACAGGTTTGATCAGGAAAACATGGCGTATGTCCACAAACCAATAAAGACGAAAAGAATTATGTAATATTTAGTTTCAATGCCTCGCGTGTATATCTGCAGCTCTGTTTCATGGCCAGTGATTAGCTGTTATTAACCTTCAACGCCTTCGGGCTCTAGTCCGCAAATCACAGACGTGTGGTCAAGAGAAATTTCCAGTTTTAACTGTCAATGATTGCGATACGTGTATACGTATATTAACATGTTTCAAAATGATTTATGTCTAATATCGTAACACTGGAGATTTATTAATATCCATTGTAAACAACGTTTTCGTGAAAAAAAAATATATATATATTGGCACGTTATTACATAGTAATTTTCTGATGAATTTTATTTGGGCTTAAACTCTGTAAAGTGAAACGTAACGGCGTTTCTCAAGCTCATTTTTCAGTACTTGTAGACATATAAATCGGTGCATATGTATTGCGACGAGTGACTGCCAACAATGTCGGAAGTGAATCTCTCTAGACGCAAATTACAAAAGAAAATGTAAGAGAAGTCAACGAACGGAGCAGCGCTGGAATCTCCGCCGAGGTCAGCTGACCTTCGACTCCACTGGAGCAACCCTTGGCCAGGCTGTTGGTCCAGGAGGTACCGTAACGAACTGTGGTTTCCTGTTGGAAGCGCTGATGTTGATAACAATCAGTGATCCCGAAGCGGAGCTTCCTGTCACTTGAAAAAGAAAACGTGGTTGCCAACATTAACTTATACCCCTTGTTACATGCCCCATAGGCCAACTGTACGACCCTCGGATGCAACACTAATTTGTGGGTTTTTGCCGATTAGTTGCGTCAAGATTGCAGACACGAACTACTCACACGCCATTTTACTTTCCGACTGATTTTGTTCTCTTTAAAGCAGGTGAAACAACCTCCCCAGCCAGTTGCACCAACAGACCAAATGCTAAGGCCAAGACTGCCAACACAACGCTTACAGGGCGCGAAATTTAAATAGTTCGATGCCTATACACAAATGTTTTCCGTTACACATATTTACACGCAAGTCTAAACACCCCTGCTAGCCAGCAATGGGGAGACGGGTCGCGGTTGGTGAAGCGACTAGGGATCGCTTGCACCAAGGCGAACCGGGTTCGATTCCCGACTGGTTCGACCCGGCATCTCACGCATGGGAAATGTGTCTGACGTCGGCGGGCCTTCTCTGGGTCCCGTGTTTACCCTGACCACTTATTCTGGCGTCCCGCCCTGTACTTACTCGCCGCATAACCCCCCCCCCACCCCGCATCCTGGTCCATCTCATTTTCCAGGCTCTGAAAACCTACACTATCTTAAACACAATATCGTATCTTAACTTCCTAAGTCGATTAAATTCCAGTGTAGAAATAGAAATAATCTTCTGTTTAAGACCATGAGCGTGATGGTACTGTTGGTACATTCTTCAGATTCATAAATAAACCTCTACCCTCCCTCTATTCATCAACTAACATCTGGCAACAGTTCTCGATGACCAAATTCCTTCAGGCACGGATCTAGCACTGATTCTTGTGGGGAAGGGGGGGGGGGCAATGCCTTAAAAAGTAGTAATACCCATCACCGACATTTTTGATTTTAATAAGTTTTCGAACAAAATATTGAGTTTGTATCTGTGAAAAAAACTGACATTATTTTTAAATATTGGTTTCTGGGGGGGGGGGAGCGCACCCGCCCCCCAGCGCCCCTCCCGTAAATCCGCGCCTGAATTCCTTACTTGCATGGGCTATTTTTACTTCTTCGCTACGTCGGCAAAAACGCTGAAAACTGTATCCTTCGCAGTTCGCAACATCCTTTGGTTTTCATGCTCCTCTTGGCAACACCTGAATTATGAAGTGACGGCGGTGGTGGAGACAACGGAAGCGAAGACGACAAAATAATGATTAGTTTAATTTAAAGAAACATTTAAAGTTTTAAGTGATTTTTATATAATGTAAAAATAGCTTGTATAAGAGGCACACTAATCAAGTTGTTGTGCATTGTAAGAACATTGAATACTATAAATAGTAACAGTTAATGTTAAGTCATATGAATATGGATTGTGTTATCTGGAGAATCAGTGATTTTGATATTTTTTTAGCGCCATATTAAAATACACACGAATAGCTTGGATTGGTGTCAGTTCTATAGGTAATCTTATTTGATCGGCGAAATGAATGTAGGACGAATTTTATGACCCCACGTTATCCCATCCAGATCATTCCCAGAATACCAGTAACGGTCATAAATTCGCCCAGATACGAAGGTTCCAGTGTTTCGATTCGTTTTCAATGCACCTGAAGATTATTATTTTTGATTCTACTGTGGCGATTATGTATCTTCAAAAACTGCTAAGCCATATCTGCGATTCCTTTATAAAGGCAAAGTTGCAATGAACAGAGGCTAAAATATTAACACAGTATTAAAAAAAAGAGTTAACCTTACAAGGCAAATTTCAGTGTCAGGAAAAGTTGGATCAGATTCATCTTTTACTTAGTACTTATACTGTGTAAAAGGTTTGTCGAATCAAAAACCCTGAAAACCATACAACGTTGTTCGGTGATTAGCTGGTGCATGGAAGATGGCTTGGTGAGGTGTAGGGAACGTGGAATGTCACACGAGAAATAACATTAGCAGAAAACAAACCGCTTGTGTTGTTCTTGGTTGTTCAGAAAAATAACGCCTTTCATACTTTTCATTATGAAAAGAGAATGTTGCTTAGAAAACAAGTTAAGTAAAGTTTGAAGTGTCTGTTTTTTGAAGATAAATTTAAAAAACGCTGCAATTGTATTTTATTTTAAAAAAACATTACATTTTATTCATTTTTGTACATATCGATATCGCGAACTGTATCAACACAAATTTCTTCTGAACAATAACCGCCAAATTAATGCCCATTATTACAAAGTTTATTGCTATTTTAACAAGCCATCTGCGCTTGTGTTTATGTTTACGATATTATTATCACAATAACCATGTACGTGTTAAGTTAATGTTCATTGCTCACTAGGCTTAACACATTTTTATAAACTCGCTTTATTGTCTGGTAGCTAACAATGATCTAGACACTTCAAACTTCACTTAACTTGTTTTCAAAGCAAGAAACTTTAATATTTCTGTCTGTTCGGTATGAATTTTTCTATCGATTTTTAACTAACTTCCCAATGAGCTGGAGTCTTGGAACGTTAAATATACCTCAGAACTGGATGATAATGCGATAGAAGAGGAAAAATTAATTTAAGATCGTTAAACTAAATTCCCAATGAGCAGGAGACTTGAAACTATAAACGTAGCTCATAACTGAATGACAGTGCTATACGAGGAGAAAAAAATTATGAAAAATAATAAATTAAATAACAAATAAAAATCTATGATACTCTAATTTTCACAAGATTAAAAAGAGGAAAATAATTTAATATACCACTTTTTCAAAATTAGCTATTATCTTAATGCATACGAACCACGTTAATCGTTTTAAATCTTATTTGTACTTACAAGTTCGTTTTAACTACGTGGTATATTCACTTGTATTTAAATATTATTTATAATATAAACGTAAACGAAAACGTAGGTGCCAAAGAGTCCTGTGAAAGTAAAAGCATATCCCAGCTTAAATATTAAATTAAATGGCGAGTTACTGTGTAAACACTTAAAATAGTTACCATTACTATATCCAGTGTTAGCAAAGGCTACTATAATGAAATACTATAAAGGTTACTAAGGCTAATTTTTCAGCCATAAAAGAAACAAGACGACAAAGGTTCTGTAAGCTCATGGCATTATTTTGCTGTGGTGAAGCTAACCAAGTAACTCATCAATTTAATTAGGCCATGATCCATCATTTCTACTGCTATTACAATAGTTATTTTTTCAATCTTATACGAGAGCAGATATCGAAAAACTGTTACACAGTTTTGTTAAAAACCGTGTTTACTAATTTTTCCAAGACCTAATACACTATGGTTTCAGATAATTAAGCTATTAAGGATATTTCAATTAATTAACTAACTAACCAAAGCTAGGCCTATAATTTTTTGTCTAGAAAAAATGTCGACATGGTAAAAATAATTTTTGACAAAACTGTGCAACATATCTTCGATATCAGTTGTCGTTTAGGAATAAAATAAAACTATTATCGTAAAAGCAGTAGACGTGAGGGATCACAACCGTATGTCACCACCTTGGCTACGTAGGCGAGGGATTTACGGCCTTTCAACAGTTGACGTCTTAGGAGCCGATGAGGGTGGAATGACGTAAAGGGACTACACGACTGCCCGAATTAGGATTCTAACCCAGCACTTCGTAAACCGTGGCTCGGCGACTAACCTACTATGTGCCCCGCCTCCTTTTTTTTTTTTTTTTTTTTTTTGTTAATTCCGAATTCGTGACGGAATATCCGTGGCATCAGAAGATTTTAGAGATATAAATTTAACAATTTAACTTTGAAACATATATATGTATATAATTCTTGCAGATTTAATACTAGATACCGACACTGTTTTTCTCAGATCCTAACCTTTTCAGAAATAAGTTGGAGGACTTTTTTGCCGAACATGCTTTTTACTCAGTAGAAGAGTACTTAGATAATAAACATTAAATCGCATATTAAATACTTATATAATGCAGTGCAACCAATGGTGACTGAACATTTATTGAAGCAAGGAATGAAGATGGTGAAATATTATCATTGTACATAAATGTATAACTTTATATTATATAATTTATATGACTTGCCCAATATCTTTGTACCATTATGAACAAAACAAGATCATACGGATGCAATAAAACAAACAAACAGTGCACATTGAAAGCCAAATTATCAAATAGTTATGGAGGGAGGGCACTGTACGCACTTAAGGTGATATTTCGCCAACTCTGCCTTATTGATGTAACAACTGGGAAATGTAGGAGTGCAATTTGACACGTATAGACTGGCGCCTGTATGAAACAAACAAGCCACGTGTTGTACAGCAGAAGGGGGGTAGGTAGACGAGGGACAAGGACGGCCAATGGGAGGCGGGCAGGCCAGGCACGTCACGCACCCCCTCCCCGCCCCCAGCACATGTCGCAGAGAACAGTGTCACAGGGCGGTGCTGGTGGTCAGGTCAGTAGATCGCGGGTGGTTGTCGTTGGTCGTGTGTTGGAGATGGAGGCTGCCATGGACCTTAGCGTCACTGCCACCAAGGATCGAATGGCGCACAGCGACGGAGGTGAGTGTCAGCTACGCCACTGGCCACCATAGAATTCAATATTTGTGACAGGGATGTTTGCCCGTACTGCGCAGGGGTGGGGGGGGGGGTGTTAAACCCCTCCAATGGCGTAGGAAACACAAAATATTTTTTAAATAAATTAATACTTTAAAGAATGTAAAATTAAATTCGCGACTGTTGAATGATTTTATGCTAAATATATGTACAAGGCTTAACAATCACTTACGCTAGTGAGAAAAGAGATGGTATACAATTTTCTCGTCACTGGAAAACCCCTCCCAATTTGAAATCCTGTGCACGGGCCTGGTACTGCATACTGTTCACCGTGATTACAGTAGCGTTGCTAGGATTTGTGTCAAGTGAGGGAGGGGGTGTTTAACCTGAAAATATGTACTGTGATGAACACTTTAAAGCAGGGGGTCCAGTCTCTGGAAAATTTGGGTTTAAAGTTTCAAAATAGTGCTGTTTTAGCAGTTTTCGTAACGAAACATTGAATATTCTACTGGTAAAAATACTTATAATTTTTTAATAATTTTCTTTAAAACTTGAAATGAGGGGCAAAAAAGTGGGAGGGGGGTTACAGTCCCTATTCCTTCTTTCTCCTGAACGTAACAATACAAGTCCCAAATACTCACAGGATAGCTGTCATCTATGACATAGTCCGTAGCATTACCGTTTCAGTACAATTCTGTAATACTTAAATCCTTTTTTATTCTTGCATTTTAAAACTTTACGTTGAGCATAAGAAAGACTGACTTATGGCCAGATGAGTTTAGAGACTGTTGATCGTTGCACTGAACACGTGTGATTGGGCCGATGATTTACTGCACGTGGTGGAGGGACAGGAAATGAACGCTGCAGTATGGAAACTAAGCACTGCTTTCGAAAGTGCACGGGCACCTTTAAACCCCCTGCAAATGTACCAAGTTTCGTGATTGTAACACCTCCGCTTTTGTTGGAAGGTTTTTATTTTTCATGCGTGCTTCAATGCTTCGGTAACGTCGTGCCGGTATGTCTGGAATCCCACCACAAACGAACGTACTTTCTTGACAAATACCATTTCAGAAACTAAATTTAATATTTTACTGTCATAGAACAAGGCCTTAACTACTGGAATATACGAAGGAAGGTAACTCTATGCCGGCAGCACAAAAAAGCTATAAACCAAATACGCCGTGCACCACAAAAAGGAATGCCAACAGAACGGTCAGAAAAATGCACTCGTCCGTGAGACAGAATGTTTACTTCATAAGAGATTAGTGGTAAAATGGACGAAGTACTGATTCGGTTTTATAGGAGATACGTCTGCAACAATATTTCTATATACGATAAACGGTTGGGAAATTAATATAAAAATAAGACCATGCGAATCATTTTTAGAACGCGTATCAAGCCTCTGAGATATCGTGTGATTTCACACGTCACTTCTTTATATGTTGTACTTTAGTTATAGCCGTACTGCACAATGTAATACGCTTCAGAACGTTACAATAACGAATGACGTCTAAGCAGTTTAGCAGTGGCAAGAAAATTTTGTGGCAGCATGTAAAAGATTATTTGTCGTAAACCTAATAGGCCTTAATTGTACACCTTTTAAGTGTATGACTACTTATCGTTAAATTGTAATAGTTCTTCGTATTAATTGTCGGTCTCATTTGACAACTTAACAATGACGCTATTTTACGTCTGGTAATTATTTTGGTATTGTTGACATGCAGTGCGAAACGCGTATCTTTAACATTTTAACACCAATAAATTTTCTGTGGATTTATTTGTGATTTTCCAAAGGGAATATAAGTAATGAGAACCGCGACGCAGTTTGCGTTTTCGCTTACATTCGAACTCTTAACGGTGTTAATTTTTCAGAAATTTAATATGCAAAACCCTGCGTTTTTTTCTGTTCTAGTTCTGAAGCTGTGTATGTGCGATTGCGCGGTAAGTTTAACGCACGTATGAGAAAGTAACCGCACTCAAATTACGCCACAGATACCGTTAGAATTTGGATATGGTCGGCTGTCAGTTCGAGCAGTTCGCTCTCAGAACAAGTCTCGTTCATGTAGGTATTGGGCACGTTCATAAGACCAGTGTCCTGAATATTTGTACTATGTGCGTTGTATAGTTGACTATGAAGTACAGTTGTACTGTCGTTGGAGAATGAATGCCATTGTTGCTGAAACAGCAGCGACGTCATTACTGAAAACCACGTTTCTCTATTGCTACAGAAATATTTCAGGAAATTTGTTGACAATATACTCGACTCAAAGCGTATGATGTCACGTGAGAACGATGCGCACAAGACAGTCCGAGTCAGTTCATCTACCTACATCCCTTACATCATTGTATTTTAAGTTTGACGTCATTAGAATAGATGTGTAAGAAAATTCGTCTCAAACTCAAATATACTTGAATATTGATTGTAATAATAATATTGCCGTTGTATGCAAAAGTGTTCAATATTGCCCCTTAAACAAAGTCCACAAGCGAGTTTAATCCTGTTACAGGTGGTTTGCGTGCACTTGAGGCGACAATAAAATATGTTCCACACTTGTAACTAGTCTGCATTAACCGACCTATGTACATTGTCCAAGAGTGCTCGAATATGTCATAATGGGAACATAATTATTGACTGGATGTTAACAATCAAACATTTCGGCATGTTACTTTTAATTGTGCTACATTTGACATCAGAATGATTCAAAACAATGTTCTGAATCTCCTAACGAACAATTCAGTGTTTATACCCACTTCGCTAAGTCGTTATTCTGTGTTCTATTCCTCCCCCCTCCCCACTTTTTTTGTGTTCAGTACTTAAACTGAGTATTAACTATATTTCCTCTCGCACAAAATAATTGTTAGCATTGTATTGCGATTTAAAGACCATCGAGTAAAAACTCAGTCAGACATTGCAGACCAGTGCCCATAGAATTCACTTTATATAACTAACATCTCTGGATGTAAGCCAACTGTAAAGACAATTTGCTACGTGGTGACATTGCAAACGAGGGAAGGTCGGGCCGGCCCCTTCGGCCTGAAGAATGAATGAAGTGCGGGTGTGAGAGGACAGAGAAGTGTGGAGCAGCGTGGGAAATGGGAGTTCCCGATATAAACCCGCCGGCCAACGATAAACAACCGCCGGGGATTGAACCCGGGTCGTCTAGGTGGGAGGCGATGTGTCTGAACCCATGACTACCGTGGCTTCACCTAGATGTAGGCTTACTGTAGTTTCCAAAATATTTTGGAAACTGTACGTGTGACATTAAACTGCTTACAATTCTCGGCAACGATTGTGTAATAAATTGCATTTTATTACATACTTAACACAGCAATTGAGTAAACGGCATTTTTCTCATTGTGGCTACCACCAGCGTGTAATAGGAGTGCTTGTTTGGGAAGCATTTTTCTATTTGTACGCTCGATAGGCCTAGGCTTTACTTTGGGCTTTTTAACGACTTATTTATTAGCCCCTATGTAGTATTTAGTGGTCATCTTTGCTGTTATTTTTTATTATCAGTGCATATAACGGTACATGCCCTACCTCATATGCAGATACATTTTATTTTCCTTTTAGCCTCACTGAATTCGCCGCGTGCGTCCCTAACAAATCTATATTCTGTACACGAACGTGGAGAAACTTTTAAAATAATATATATTCATATTATTTGAGATGACAGGCATTTTAACGCAGTATCGCACACTCTCAAATACAATAAGTGATTTGTCGAAGTTGGCAGGCGTGTGTCGTGCTCGGAATGTCACAATTTGCACTGGTTCCGTATTTAGCGTTAACACAAGTGTAGTTAGTCTGATAGTGGTATAGTCCGTGCATCCAAAAACACAAATGACAAAAATGCAATTGTAACATCTGTGTCACGCTCTCGTTATTGTTCAAGTCGAAACATCTGCCCGACTCGTATCTACGAATACTCGAGAATGGTGTGGCGTTAATTTTTGAGATTGTGTTTTCATTAACCTTTTGTGTGAATTAAAATGTAGCTTCTTTATGTTGAACTTGGTGTGAAAATAATCCAGTACGCTTTACAGTCAAGAGTTTTTACAAGCCAAAATGAAAAAACCAAGTACCTGGTGTGAAAAACTTTGTTTTTGCAGATTTATGCAGTAATTTGTGTAACCAGAGCTATTGATGACGGCTCAAATAAGTAATTTAATTCAGGCATAAGAATCATGGTAGCGGGATACAAGTGGTGCGGTTCACGTCAAAGCGGGTATTATTTTATTTTCCAATATTTCCTGTTGCTAAACTGTCCCGAATGCCTTTCTGTTGGCGACATCTAGAAGGCATGAGTAATGTTGTGATAGATGATGCCCCTTGGTCAAAAGGCTCGGGGTGGTAATGGAGTGTTTGTTGAACACAACAATGTAGGTTTCCTGCAAAAACAACTTGGCGCCACAGTAGGTAACCTTGTTTGCAGAGTGGCCAGGCCAGCCACCTTTGACCTGTCTATCGCTCAAACTGCTTCAGCGAAAACATGCCTTGTTTACTTCAGAAGAGTTGGCGCTCCTGTTGTTCGCTTCTTGGTACTCGTGGAAGTGGTATTTGAATAAGCCTCCAGATGTAAATAATAAAATGCAACCAGCGAAACGAAGAGTTTCCGGTAAACTCTGTATCAACTAACTCTTATCGCTGGTGAGCGAGCTAGAGAGTTTTTGGTCAACGCAGTAACATCTAGGTCTTAAGCGCAGGCGAGGGGTATCATGATGTGAGTATGGAGCAGCGTCCGAATGAAAGGGTGGCGGAAACGGGAGATCCCCAAGAAAACCCGCCGACCAATGACAACGTACGGCACGATTCCCACATGCGAAAATTCGGGGACCGACCCCGCCGGGAATCAAACCCGGTTCACCTTAGCGAAAGGCGAGCGTCCTAGCCATTGCGCTAACCGCTGCCCCAAAATCCAATCAGGATAATTATTTTAAGAGAATTCGATTTATTACCAAATAAAAAAATTGGGAAGCACTCTTATGTGTATTACTTATGTTTCTTTATAGTTGATCAGAATCACCCAAATTTTTCACTCAACAAGACTTATTTTATTTCTACCGGTTTTGCGATAGTTATTTTTAAAACTTAAACGAGAGCAGATATAAATGTGTTCGTCAGTTTTGTTTAAAAAGTTTTTTTCCTTGATAGCAATTTTTTTTTTTTTTCAAAACAAAAAATTATACGGTTTAGTCTAAAAAGTCAGCTAACAAGAATGTCGTTAATTCCATAAAAACCACAGTATTTACTACATTGACAAAAATCAGCTCACGGAGAAAAAGATTTTAAACAAAACTGCCAAACATATTTTTGATATCTGCTCTCGTTTAGACGTAAAAAATTATCGCAAAAAAAGTGGAAACGAGAGAGCACGGCCTTAAGAGTTATTCGACTAAAGTATTAGCTATCCGCTGATTTAAACAGTACGTACGACAGAGAACAGACGAATATTTTGTTTATGAAAGTATTGGCAACACTGTTATTCGAGCCATTCCATCTTCAAAATATATACGATGTTATCGTATTTTCTTCATACTGAAGCTTAAAGCATAGTAGTAAGTTTGTAATGCAATTTCCGCTCAGAAATTCGTTAATCCTATTAGTTGTGGTGCTTCCTTTAGCCGGGAAACAAATTTTCATTACTAACCATCGCACTCCAAGTGACGTTACAAAACATAACTTAATACAAATTGACGTACAGTTTTCTTCACGTGCCGCTATTATAGCTTAGGCTTAAATGTTCAAAATATAAGTTCTATAACGTCTTCAGTGTTGGTCTCTTTGTTGACCTATGTACACACTGTCTGGTTTGGCAGTTATAGATTAGTTAAATAAATAAAACATAAAACGTTTTAAAACTTCTCAATCATTGTTTCAAAGAAGGAACGGGAGTGGCGTAGTCATTATTTGATTATTTACAGGGAGTAGATTCAATTATAACACATTATATATTTTTTGTTATTACTCGACAAAGGCTACAATTTGAGGAAGTACTCTTGTAATTGAAGCAGTTGATTTTGAGTCAAGGCGTGGATATCGCCATTTGTCATCCCAGAAAATAAGGCCACAAAAGCAAACGAGAAAAGCTAGCTAACGTTATCTGTAGTCAGGATATGTATTTAAAATAAAGGTACACGATTTCTTCTAATAATTGTCAGATATACATAGTAATACAAGCAAAAAAGAAGTGCAAACCAAACTAAATAACAAAACAGAAAATTTCGGACCAACACAATTTAAGACTGCACCGACAGTTAGGACAGACTGGGACGGAGTCATACAAGACTAGATGACATCAAGCAGGACTAAACAGACTGTGCAACGATCACGTTTATGGCCTACAGGGTAATAAAACACAAGGGGTGATAGCTAATCAACATATAAATGTTTTGTTTGGTCTCCCGCCCGGCCCGGTTTGGCGCACGCGTCGCACACAGAGATGAAGGAATGTGGTTTTGTTTCTCAAGTTACCTGCAAGACGACTGCGCCTGCTCTTGCAACTTGCAAGCAGTTAACACAAAGTCTTGCATATATCCATATCGTGGGCGGTGAGACATTATTTCACCCCGCGCTTTTACTAGGTTCTCTCCTGAAAACCTCGACGTCCGCCTAACTAGTACACTTTCGGTGGGATAAGGCCCCAGTGTTATCCAACCTTTCGGGAGTACCTTTCAGCCAATGGGAGCACAGAACTGCTTTATCCGCCCCTTGTGAGCTGAGCGTCACGCTAAACAAACGCAAAGGGGGAGGGGGAAGGGATGCAGACTCTCCCCGAGCTAATCCTTTCTTCTTGGTTCAAAAATACACTTTAGTTTTCATTTAATATTTGGTGTGTTGTTACTATCACCGAATTGTTTCTAAACTTAGCAAATTTAACCATATAACTTATCAACCCTTGTTTTATGCGGGTTATTTCGACGCCCAAACCCGAGGTATCTACAAAAAAAATCCTTTAGTCACTTCTTATAATAAGTACATTAAATGTATGCGTGGATGCTACGACATTTACACTTTCGCGTGTTACAACTAGACGAAACAAGGAATACTTTACAGATCACGAGCTTGTCACGACATGGTGCTGTAGTGGCGTATGTCTGCTATTTTACTCGTAATTGCTCGATACATATTCGGTAATTTTTCCTATTGGCACGCGGTTACTGCGTCGTATAAGCTGTGTGAGTTTGACGCAGTTGCACTGTAAATCACGCGTGTCAAAATGGAAGAAATCTTTGCTTGCTATGGTGGGCCCAAGGGTGGTTTAAACTATTGCAAAGAGGTGTGGACGGTGCAGGGCTGTCGAAGTGACAAACCTTCAGCTATCGACGTCTTCTAGTGTGACAAGTTCCGGAGCTGCGTACTCCAAAAGTGGAACCAGCTGTCACCTTGTATTTATCCTGCAAAGCGGATATCGCATTTTAATTATCGGGTGTTGCACGTTCCCTTGAAGAGCGTCACATCTGAAAGAGGTACGCAATGTAAGCCGGGTCCTCCGGGATGCTCGGCCCACAGCCTCACGTAGCTCGTGTGACTGAAGTGTAAGTTGTGAGATGACAGCGAACAGAGATCAGTGATGGGTTTGCCGTAACAACTCTAGCGGTGTTAGCTGGTCTCCGTACTGAGAGGTCCTAGTTCGAATCCCAGCACGGGCATGGATATTTGTATCGTTTTCTTAGGTTTAGATATTTTATTTCGTTTTTCATTTTCTTGGCGAAATTAAGTCTATAATGCCTTCTCTTACACTTAACCAAATTTCAAACAAATATCACACACACAAAGGTAACAATAAAATGAGTTGAATTGTAACTAGAAACAATACAATATAGTAACTAAGTACATCCAATTGATGTAGTTAAATTAAAATAAGTTGACAGCTGCGACAAAAACTTAAATGAAAACAAATATAAATTCTGTAACACACTTGCAGTTTACAACGTACATTATCGATAAATTATTCAACAAACAATAATGAGATAAATAATACAAATGACTTGCATTAGAAGAAAAAATAAATTTAACTAAGTTTGCAAATCTGAGGCAGTCCCACTAGATTAAATAATAAAATATCGTACATTAAAATTTATTCAATAATATCTAGATATAAATATATACATAATTATAGAACATGTTGCGTAATGCAGTAACGAAAAAGTTAAGGTTTTATTAATGTGTGGGTGATTCGAATTGATGAAATCATCTGCGAATTGTCTTGATAGTGTGTATGCCGTCTCTTAAGCCTTACGGCATAAAACCGGGGGATAAACCGTGTAAAATACAAATGAAATAAAACCCAGTGGTCATTAATCTCGGGCATTGTGATGTAACTGCGCGGAAGACTGGCGTCAGTAGAGAGGTCGCAGATGAACAGCACGTGTCGTGGGTGTGTCGGAGAGCAGGAAGCGGCCTGGCAGAAGGAACAGCTCGCCATTCAAGCACTGCGATAGAAACACGGGGAAGATGGCACTTTAACGACCTCCCCCACCCTCAACCACCCCTCGTGGGGCGGCGTTATGCGCCGGCGAGCCACTTGATAGCGGCGCGCGTGTTCCTGTTCTCGCCGGGATCTTCGTCGCCAGTGTTCATCACCACTACCGCCGCGGTCTCGTTAGCGCCCACTTCATCCTCGGCGACGTAACATACACTCCGCTTGACCTGCGACTGTCTACTTGATTTTTCTAACTACAAATAAATTCCGTCACTTCTCCCTTGGAGGGCTTCATTTCATGCCATCCTTCAGGATATGCAGATGCCTGCAAGCTTCCAGTCAAAAATCTGCACTCGGGGTAAGGTACCCTGCCCTCGGGTACCCTCCCCATACACTGTTTATTTTTTATTTCTAACTATAGGGGGCCACTGCAGCTCTGATAAAGCATGGCACGATATTATTGAGTGCATATACTTCCGTACCACCAGCTGGCACTTGGTGTCTACATGAGGACCTCTTCTGGATCGATAAACACTGAATTGCATAACTTGAAGTAAATTTTTACTATTATTTACATACTGTCGAACTGACGCCTCTGGTTAATTTTAGTATCATACGTGCCAACTTAACTGTTCGTGTGTTTAAAGTATTGTAATGTATGAATGTTCTTAGAAGTTTTACTGAAGTTGTGTGAAACTGAGAATTACAGGACGTAAAGTCAATCATATCCTACGTCAATCTCGGCAACTCCTATCTCGAAGCATGGGTGGAAAAGTGTGACATGCTACATTAGCGTCCCTTAGTGGATAAGCAGGCACTTATGTATTTATGTTAACAAATAGTGTAAAAAGTAAATTGCAGTAACCAAATTGCTACTTCGTGCTAACCTCATATCACTCAACAGCGCTGAAGTCCTGTATTCAGAGGTGACTAAAATATCGTCACTGAACTGCAAATCGCCTATATTATTTATTTATTTATTTATTAAGACTTATTTTTCAAAAGGCGAAGTTAAGGCATGTTGCCTTCTCTTACACTTAACCATTTTTTTACAGATGTACAAAATAAAATTACATATACATAGAACTGCCAAAAACTGAGAAAAAAAATTTAAAACTAATGATGACTAACATGACAATACAACATACAACTTTACATATTCATGTAAAGTAGCGACTAATAACCACTCGTACGGAGTTTATGATTTTTCAATAATATTCCCAACACAAAGTCCTAACTCGTTGTTATGTAGACATGAAAACATTTACGTATACACAAAGCAAAAAAATGTTAAAAAATAAAATTGATTAATTTATGTGACAAGCATGACAACTATGTAGCACTTCACAAAAATATCAACCAATAGTTACTGTTTACTAACCTTAGGTAGCCGGTTGTTTAAAAAAAATATATAAATATGTATACATGACATATTTACTTGCTTTCGCAGTGTTTAACTTTGTTCAAAGGTTGCAACTTACATTTGGTATCTTTAGTGTTTAGTAAATTTTGTAACTTAAACAAAAAGGCACATTCACGTTTCTGTGTAAACTTAAGATGAATGATTTGTAGTGACATTGTTTTCAACTACTCCCTTTTCTATGATGGTTTTCCTATTGGCAGCTTCTTAGTTGGGCAACCAGTTAAAGAGTAGCCTCTATTCAAACACGTAGTGGCATAACTAGGAGTTGTTTCCTTGGTACCGTTATTTATTCGTTCCTGCTGTATGCGCAAATAGTCTTCTATCATGTTATAGAATCAAAATGATTGGTGAGATTCTCACGATCCAGTTTCACGTAAATATATCAAACGGGCTTTGTATCAGGAAACAGTATTATAATTGGACAGTCAAGCAGCAATCTTGAACACGCGTCGTTAGTCATGTAACTGGGATCGTCACTTTAATATTACTAACACATTTGTTTCAAACTGAAAACTTTAGGTTTGCCCTGTGTCGTTTGGCTAAGGCACGACTGTATTTTGATTTTGTTCCATATTGCGCTTGAAAAAGTGAACAAAATAAATGCTCTTCTCGCAGTCTCCTACAAAGGGCATAAATAGCGAATGCCGCGCCGTAGTCTCAAGGAAACGATCGCATGTTGTCTGTGATTGTTAGTTTATTACCTTGCCGCTAGGTTCAACATTCTGTAACCGTACGTTGTGCTATCTTTCTACCATTAACGTTGCTCTGTATATCTCTATGGACCCGCGACCCTTACAAGGTTTCATTTATCGCGTCGGCGCACCACAATATGAAGACATCTTCCCGTTACGCTTACAGTCACCTTGATGAGGCCGTGATCATGCTTTCGGAAAGAGCAGACGTAGGTACTTGGCGTTTCTGAAGTAAAAGTTTCTTCGTCAGCTGATCATTAAAAGAGACCAGTTTCTGTGCTGCAACCTGCTTTGCTTTTAATTACACAATCTACTGCACCTTGTTAGAAATAATTTTTACTGCCAGCTTTACCTATTGTATTGTCGTGTGGTAGGTCCGGCGGCTGTGGCAGGATGTCCGACAATATGGCGTTGTGACCTGCCAGGTGTCAGTGTGAGCCTGGAGAACGCAGAACTGTGGCAGGAGTTCCATCAGCTCGGCACTGAGATGATCATCACAAAGACCGGCAGGTGAGTGGCCCTTCCTCGTAGTCCATGTTGCTCGACTTAACGGCAGATACTGAACTGTCAAATTTTAACATTTCGTGCTCAGAATGGTACAAACTAAATATTTTTTCGATAATTTGAAAAAAAAAAATATATATCGGTGAGACTAGCATGCAGAGCATAAAATGTCAAAAATGTTGATAATGCCTTCAGGAATGCTTGTAGACGGGAAACCACTGGAAAATCATCGTGCACCATCCCCCACTACAAGTTTGCAAGATAATCGACATTTTTATTGGTCAGTTTGGCAAGGCACAATTTCCGCCGCATGTAGGGCTGGTATCGGTAATTGGATGTTTCACGCTGGCGCTGATGAAGAGAGCTCAAGGTGCGAATCTGTCTTTGCTGAAGACTTAGTTCTCTCCAATAGCGCCAGCATTGAACAGCCACCTCACAAATACCAGTACAACTAGCGGTAGAAATTGTCTCTTGCCAAACTAACAACATTGAACTTCCCCAACCTGCAGTCGAATTTACCTTACTCTTGCTGCACTGCCGCCATGTAACAACAAAACCTGATGGGTCAATGGTGAAACGACAGAACCGGCGGTAAATTAACGCCATCACTTCATCCAATTAAATGATAACCTTCATTAGTTTCCTTCGTAAACGAGGCATATACCTCACGCCCCAGTCGCAAGTAAGAAACTGGCATGTTGTCTGTCACTGTTGTTGAAGCCGTGTTTTGCATAGAAGATATGCGGCTTCAGAAGCTGATGACTTTACCTTCTTTTTAGCATTCTAAATTCGAATTAGTGGTTACAATCGGTGAAGTGTTAATCATTGATATTCAAGTTAACAACCTGTTTCTAACTGATGAACCTGTAGGATTTACTGATAATCAAATAACGGGCAGGTGAAATTCGCCGAGGATAAGTTGAAATCACTTTTAATCGGTAGCATTTAGTCACTAAAACAATCAGCACGGTTTCACCGAAGTGGTTCATTTCTCACTCATTCGAATTTAGAGTGCAGTGACGTTCGACAATCTAATGATTGTATGCTTGCGGGAGAAGTCTGAACCGTAATTACAAGAAAATTTTCCCGAAAATATTTAAAGTTAGAGCGCGTATTTTTTACCACCGAAAACCGAGTTAGTAGTCAGCCAAATAATCGCAGCGTTGTTCGGACTTGGCTATGGTACTTGTCGATTCATTCCTTATTTTGAAATAATCCTATCAATAGTTAAGTCGGAGGTTAAATTGTGATACTGTAAAACGTCAGTGTTTCAAATAACAACACGTTAACAGAAATTTAATAGACATATACGCGATGTGTTAAAAGATTATCTCCAGTGACTTCAATGCGCGGATAAGAAAGTCTTGACTTTACCACTGTAATATTTGTAATTATTTAATAAGCCTATCTTATTTAAATCAATGGTGGGAGAACCCAAGTTGAATTCCCAGGCACGGTCATCCTTATGTCAGTTTGCCGAAGTCGTCCCAGGCGACTGCTAGAATAGTTCCTTAACAAAGCCATCCCAGATTATTTTCCCAGATCTTGCCCTTGTGTAAAGTTGTCTCAGCGCCACTATGACCTCGATGTTGACGCCGAGGTGAACGCATTTTACGATATTAAGGCCTAGAAATGCGGAAACGATAAGGACGACACAGCACGCGCATCGTGCCTCTCCTAGTCTCTAGGCGTAGGCCTATGTTAGTGAACTGGCGTGCAGTCTTCTAGCAGAAAAATCGCCTCTTGAGATATTCAGTGGTCTCCCTAACAATCTATGACATAATATTAAAAATAAAGGTGTATTATACATAGCTTATGCCTTTTAAAATATTCTACACCAAGAATTCCATTCCTTAAGGGGAATGCCCTGCAAAACACCCCATTTCACCATTTTCGACAGCGTGAATATAGACTTAAGATAAACGGAGGTCCTGAAATGTATACAGTATGTTACAAAAAGGTACGGCCAAACTTTAAGTAAAATTTCACACACACACAAAGAAAGAAAATATGTGATATGGACATACGTCCGGAAACGCATAGGCCCTAGTTACTAGGGTAGAGCTCAATTCCTTACATCTCATTACATGCTATCGTAAATAACACTTCGTACAGAAAATGTCCCAAATACCCAATAGATAGGTTCTTTACAATGTACTTTACTTCCTAGGTTCACGGCCAGGTGGGCCATTTGACGGAAGGTAATCTGGACTGCATTGCTTGTGTTGAAACGCCACGCATTGCTGTACAGTCGTAGCATTAAGCACATTGCATCACTCGCTTAGTGACTCCGATTAATTGCTTCAAACGTCTTCCTGTCGTTGTTGAAATCTGTCTCGATACAAACGTACTGCGCCACGGTTATTACCCTGTACTAATCCGTACATCAAATGGGCATCTGCCAGCTCCGCATTTGTAAACATTGTACTGCCTGCAAAACAAGTACGCGATGAAAACTAAGCGAGTGATGCAACGTGCTTAGTGCTACGACTGTACAGCAATGCGTGGCGTGTCAACACGAGCAATGCAGTCCAGATTACCTTCTGTCAAGTGGCCTACCTGGCGGTGTTTAACCGGGGAAGGGGAAGATAAATAAGCCAGAGATGAAAGGTAAGAGTTTATTAGAATAGAGAACAAGGAATAACAGCAATACAGAAATAGAGGCGAGTGGAAGGGTTAGGGTAAGGCGAGACAGGAGATAGGTAAGAGGATCGCTCTCCTCCCCTAAACCAACAGGAACTCACCGCTCGTGCTGTCGTTGGAGTTAGTTCTCTAGCCAGAGGTCACACCTAGACTCGAACCCAGAGTCCCTAGGTGCGGTCGCCGCCCGAGCAGAATACTCACTCGTCGACTCTCTGTAGTCAGAGGTGGGTACTTTATACTGAAACTAGTTATGTGGTTAAGTTAAGAGTGAGGGTTACGGTTAAATTTAATATGTTTGTATAATTATGTGGCTTTACTCTACATAAATTAGTTACAAAATACTACACAGTTGTACTACATAATTTAGGTTGGAGGGGAGCGGCTTTTTAAATATTTACGTTGTTCTACTCTATGATGGGTGACTCTTTGGAACATCCTGGCGAGGTGGTGACGGCTGGAAGGCTTGAATGAATGTAAAGAACCAATCCATTGGGTATTTGGGACATTTTCTGTACGAAGTGTTATTTACGATGACATTTAACGAGATGTAAGGAATTGAGCTCTACCATGGTAACTAAGCTTTTCCGGACATATTTCCATATCACATATTTTGTTTCTTTGTGTGTGTGGAAGTATCCTGAAAGTTTTGGCCGTACCTTTTTGTAACATTCTGTATACACACAAGTAATGTCCTTAAATGTTTTTCATACGCAGACATCTCTTACGCGCCCTTACACGTATTCAAATAAACTTGTATAGCCCAAAGCTCTGTATGCTGTTCGGCAACTTGGACAGGCGGGTACCTTAACACCAGTTACTGGGTTCGTTTATTTGCCGTTACTTGTACACATGTTCCACACTTAACAGGAAAATAATCTAGTTAAGTGTACAGGTATGATTACATTTTTGATGGACATTTACTGCTATTTATTTCGGGTAAACGTAGGCGCAGGTTTAATGGAATATTGGAGGATTGGTCGCATTCCGACGCTGCTAAGATGTACGTACAAATATGGCAGAGAATGATTCATTCTAACAAAAACTTCACGCCCTGTATGCCTAAGAATATGAATGTGGTGCTAGGCCTAATGTTCGACCGTTTACACTAACCGATTTTCTCAGGGATATATATGCCCAGAAGCGGACGTTTTACATAGGTCATAATTATGTATGTACAGAGTATGAAATGTTTTTAAACAGTAGGATGGCAGGCATGTGTCTAAATAAATACGTAAAACCACGCCATTACAGCGTTGTCTGGAGGAAGGCCACCCGAGAGGTATGCGATTTGGTGATTGTAGCGAATTTCGAGATGATTTCATTGTACCCCTGATGTACAAAAATGTCTATGTTTTGAAACCGTAGTGTTCCAAGTAATACAAATATAGGGTAGAAACGTTAAAGAACACATACATTAAATTTGTTTTTCAAACTACTATTTTTTATTTATGTTCTAAAACAAATATTACTGCTTTAAAAAGGGCCGCGGTGGTCCAGGGGTCAGACCTCTCGCCTCCCACCAAGGCGATCCGGGTTCTATTCCCGGCGGGGTCGGTCCCCGGATTTTCGCATGTGGGGATCGTGCCGGACGATGCCGTTGGTAGGCGGGTTTTCTCGGGGATCTCCCGTTTCCCCTGCCCCTTCATTCCGGCACTGCTCCATACTCACCTCATGTCACCCTTCACGAGCGCTAAAGACTTCGGTGTTCAGCGCTGACCAAATTCTCTCTCTCGCTCAATCACGGCTTTAAAACAAATAATTTGTACATCAGGTGTATGGTGGGATGTTAATAAGTGATGGAAAGCGAGTTCAGTATTCATTGAACTGCTTAATGTTGAGTGAGGCTTCAGGGCGGAGGGGCTGGGGGAGTAGCCTGGGTAATTGATTGTCTGCGTGCTAAGTGGTAAGGCTACCCTCGTGAAGATGTGGCAGGAAGGTGGTGTTTGACGGATGGCCATGCAGGAATGCCGTAGGCTGGCTAGAAAGTGTTGTCGGTGGCAAGGCCGCACATCCTGGCGCCACGACTTTGGCGCCAACTTGTTTGCGCCGCCCTGGAAACAGCGCTACGGCAATTAGGAACGACTCCCGCCGCACCAACAACCGGCCAACTGCTCTCACAAATACAAGACTTTTTTTTCTGCTTTGTTTTTATGGGTGAAACTAAAGACGGGTGGGGGAGGGGGGTCGTGTAACTTACGAGCTCGTGGAAAAACATCGTGGAACGTAGAGATGGCGAGATTCCGCATACCGCTCATCTGCAGTAGGCATGAGGTGCGTGAAGGTGTGTTCGTAACGCCTTGGCCACAAGTAGATGTCTAGTTTCAAGGCCACGATTCATCATTTATGCCCGGTTGTACCAACAAGTTACTATAGTTTAAGTACATAATAGGCCACCTTTGATGTGTGAAATGAACAAAGAGAATTTTATTTGAACCACTGATATTGTTCGATCACAGACAGCTCACAAACGAATGGAGCAACTGGGCCTTGTTTTATTTGTGCGAGTGTTAGCCTTAGATCAGATAACTCAAAAACACGTCCGCTAATTTGGTTGTAAATAGTTACTATCATTTTGACTTATTTGTTCGTTATAAAATCTCTATAGTACTATTTAATGTCATGATTTTCGTTAGTAAATTAGCCGAAGCAATACAATGTTCCGTCTAGATTAAATTGGACTCGCAATAAAAAACTATTTAAACTAAATTGCTAAACTGTGTTAAGGTATGCTTTAGTAAAGAAATTGCGTGTAAGACTGGTAACGGTATTTAATCGTGACTTCTACACCGAACTGTACTAATGTAATACCAAGCGCAGTTACGGAAATACTTAATGCAGTGTTGAGCTCCTTATGTGTTCAAATTGAGGCATACTGGAGGCCGGCTTGGAACATTGCAAATATGCGCCGTAATTTCGACCGATGGACCGTCATGTGAAACGTTCTTCAACCGACGATATGCGTTTTAATTACCAAAGTTCCTCAAACAATAATAACTGGAGGTATACCACGAATAGGGACATAAATCGTGAAGATGCACTTATAACGCAGGTTGGGTGTAAACGGCCGTCTATTATTTATTTATTTCATTTTTGTTCTGTTGATTCCTATTATTGGAATATACAACACGTCAAAGCAAGATACACACACATTTTCACATTTACAAAGTAGAAAAATGAAATACAATATTACACTACAGTTGTATACATAACACAATTTCACAGAGTTCAGTTTCACAAATACACACATGTTTTCACCTTATAAAGTTAATACGCAATGCAGTGTCTCACTACAGTTTATTAATATATTAAGATTTCACACTTCAATACAGTTTAAATTAAAATGTACATTTGCATTCATATTCTTATATTGTAGGTACTTTACAGGGTTTGTACCACTCAGCTTTCAAATGTTCTTTAATCTCACCAATACTATAAACACAATTTTCATAAAATATATTTTTAATTTTTGTTTTGTATAATTCTGTGTTTGCTGTTTGATACAATGCGACTGGGACACTGTTGAAGAGTAATCCTCCTATGTAATAACTGCTTTATGCATATTGTGTTGTACTGTGTTGGGTGATACTCAATTTGTTTGCATTTCATGGATTATAGTTATGTATTTCACTATTCGTTATGAACTATTTCTGGTTTCTCTTCATTAGGAGAACCCTATACCCATACTAACCATAAAAAGGGAGGATTTCTAGGTCTCTAAACAAATTTCTACAGCTTGTTCCGACTATTTACATTTGATATTATCCGCATCACTTTCTTTTGGAGCTTAAATATATGTACGCAGGTTTTGGTATGGCCCCATATTTCTATTCCGCAAGTCATTATGGCGTGGAAGTATGCAAAATAGACTGTTTTCATGGTATTTTTATCAATAGTGTCCTTTAGACATCGAAATATATAATAGACAGAGGATAGTTTTTTTAATACTTTGTTTACGTGCTGAATCCATTTTAATTTGTCATCTATCTCTATTCCTAAAAAGTTTGTACTTGTTTCTATATGTTCTTGTTGTGAAAGAGCTGAGGGATGATTTATTATTATTATTATTGAATATACGAAGCTTAATTTCTTTTCTGTTTATAAAAATGCTCAACGCATTCGCGAGGACCCGGGTTCGATTCTTCCGGCCATCCTGACTTCGACTTTAAATGGTCTCCAGAAATAGCTTCAGGCGAATTTCTGGGATGGTTCGTCAACATAGACCGTAGCGTAGACTAGTCCTCTCCCAATTCCTGTATGTGCAAAGTTGTGCGTGTCATTCTCCAGATACTTGGCTGTTAACAAGAGAACTGAAAATTAAGTGAAAATTCATTGTTCCATGGTCGAAAAAAAATTAACGTTATTACTTCTCTTAAAATTCCATTAATTATAGTGCTTGCTTCTGTGTCCCTGCAGCTATGACAGAACTTTAAGGGGCCTCCCTATCTGCGCTTGAAATGCGTTGCAACAAGTTAAGACTATTCTTTTAATTTTTTTTAAACTACTTAACGCGTATTATATGTTTGTATATCTACGAAAAAAACACACACTTCAAACTATGTCGCTATACTTTAATAAGTTCGGTTAGTTTATTTAAAACAACATTTTCGGGCTTCTCAAAGTACCAAAAATGGATTTTCCAGACTGCCGTATCTGTATAAATAACAACCGGATTCCAAAAACACGACGGTAGAAACAAGCGTCTGACTTCGAACTATGCTGGCCAAAAATGAAATTATGTGTTCACCGCTTCAGAGTGCGTGATAGATAAATAAACGCTGAAAACATCAATTGATTTCTACGCTTTTTTCGAAGAAAAAATGGATAAAATATTCAATGACGATCTTAGATAATGGTATTTGCCAATGTTACGAGTAAATATTTATCCAGAATTACTAATTAGTTACGCGTGATCTCTTGCGCCGCAGTTAAATGCACGAGGTTCCGGCGTCAGAGATTGTGCTTCAGGAGTTCGTAACACTGGAAACAATTTTGTTTAAAACGTTGGCTAATACTATTGTCTAGAATTGTTATTTTTTAACTTTCGCAAATTGGCTTCAAGAAACCTGCAGTTATAGATTAACGCTTTTATCGTTGAATTATGTACCGCGCCCTCTTAACGTCCCATAGGAACACGGTTAAAAGTAAAACACTGCATGCCATCTGAGTGGCTTGCGCGGAGAGGCGATAATGTATTACATACGCCGGTCAACGGCAACCTTACCACTCCTGCCTCAAACTCACAAACGCAGCCTATCTAGGGAGGCCCCTTAATCTGCAGGAGAGGTAATAAAGACTAACACCTCCACCGGACATTCAAGCTCTTTACACATGCAGTTACTGGAAGGTTTGTTGTTTTTCCTAATATTAAAGATTGATCTCAGACGTGCGAACAGTCCTAGTGTAGAAGTTATGTCGTGTCGTAAGGTGAGGTGGGTGGCGGTGGAGACAGGTTAGTGTGTCTGGCCCGCCTGGCGCCCGTTTCACAGTTCCTCCTCCACCCCGCCCCCTCTCCCATCAACAACAGACGTATCAGTACAAGCTTTTAGTCGGCGGGCGGTGGCAGAGTGTGGAACAATGGGTCGCCGCTCAGCCGCGCGCGATGATCCGTCGAGGACTCGTGAAAAGACTTCAAAAGTGCCGTGTACCGCGGACGACTGGTGGTACCGTTGAGGGAGGAGGGGTTAAAAGGGGAGTGCAATCGTTTCCGCCATTGAAGCTCGGTAGCCCGTATGACCCTGGCTCGCCACGTCTCCTCCAGTCCTTGCAGGTTCCAAGCCGCCCGACTGCACAAGGGGTTGATCCTGGCCGCCAACATACTCTAGCACCCCCGCTATATCCCACTGCTTTCACCCTTGTGAGTTCTCACAGTCACAGAAACGCATGGTAGCTCAGTGAGACCATTTGCAATTATCTGATGAACACAATTTTGTTTTTATGTTTTAAAAATGTACTCCAGAAGACATGGGAGGAATTTCAAGGGGTGGGGGTGCAAGTAAAGAAATACCAATGTAGCCAACAAAGCGGTGGAGTCCGGGGGTGTTCTTCCGGAAATGTTGATTTCGAGGTGCAAAATGTTACTTAAAAAAAAGGAGGTTTCTAACCAACCAAACTTTTCGTTTGTCTTCAAAAATATTAGGGTTGGAAGTACCAAGCGCCCCCTCTCCCTGCCTTGGCTGCCATAAAATCCCGCCACTGTCAGAAGAACCTGACTGCATATTTTAGGTGATGAAATGTATTTTTTGACGGAATCTATGTTTTAAACTGTAAATACTGCTGGAAAGTTGTTTGACATTCTCATAATTATTATTTCACCAAATAGTTACTAGTCTTAAAAGTTTTTCCTGTAGCTTGTAGCACAATTCAGATAACTAGTAAGAAAATAGTGAGGTTACATTTGGCTGTTATTTAGCAGTATATTATGTTCACTGAATTATTGTGATGTTACAGTTTATTTCTTTAGTCAATTGTTCACTGTTTCACGTTAAATTTGCGATGGCGATATTTTAAATTAAGTCACGCGGCAGTGCTTTCACACGTCATTAAAACTCGACGTGTTAGTCTCCATGCGACATTATGCACAAAGGCGATGGTCGGAGCCAAGAACCGGCTTGTTGCCTTTGTATTGTGTACATTTGCACTACTGCGCAATCTGTTGCCTGTTTTGAAACTACATAAAACTATTGTACCGAAAATAGTCTACAATCTTGTGTTCGAGCATGTAGACTGCCGTTGCAGGAAAAGATTTCGCCAAAGTTTCAAAGCCAAGGTGTATTCGGGAATGAGTTTATTGCACCTTACACTAACAGATTTCAAAATAAATTGTGTTAAGTAAGAACTAAGCTAAGTCGTGCTCGCTGTGCTGTAATTAGTTTAATATAGAAGTCACGTTGCAAACGATCCATGCTATTGTTTCACCTGCACCTGGCAGACGTAGATCGGTCTAGAAACACGAAATTTTGCTCATGAGATCCATATACAACGTAGATGAGCAGTAAGAGATGATTTCTGAAAATTCATCCCCTATGGGGGGTTTAACTGAGAATGAAAGTTGTATGGAAATTTGTCATTTTTTAAAGTTGTGATTCTGTACCGTTCATCCAATTGCGATTATACTTACTTGTGCTTGCGCCTGCAAATGTTTCTGTAAATAAAAAAAAATATATACTTCGTTGGTGGGAAAAAAGGGGGAGGGGGCAAATTGGAGTATTGCGACAGAACGGAGAATCGTTAGAAAATAATTTAGTTAACTGTCGTTATTGATGCTTAACGTAATTTGCGCCATTTAGCAATTTTCAAGATTTATCAGAAATTTGATCGCACTAAACGAAGTCGCGGGAACCAGCTAGTAACTGGCGAGTACTGATAAGCCACATGTGTTTGGGGGTAAGATGGGGTTGTTCTCAGAGTGCTTCTGGCTGAGAGGGACAGGTGTGTGATAGTGCTTCGGCGCCTGGCAGGGCCGGAACAGGAAGCCCAGAGGCGCCAGAAGAAGGGCCACCCACCAAGACAAGAAGACTACTAGCGGCGCCAACACCTCCCCCCGGGGCGGCGACTTTGAGCTCTGCCCTCTCTTAACTTGGTCCTCCTATAGGCTCTTCACCATTAAGTAAGCACTTGGAAGACCGGCTTGTCTACAATAATAAGGCTCGGCTTCAGTCGCCATATTGTATTATTATATTTATTGTTTTCGTGAAATTCTGGGAAGGAAAATGTATTTACCTTGCTCTACAGTACAAGCATGACAGTTGAACCTTTAACGTGTATTTTGGCTACAATAAGTCGAACATTTTTTTAGTGTTTTAAGTTTGTTTGATTGCAACCTAAAGTGTACATTAAAAGTTCAACTGTAGTGCAAGGTAATTAGACTCTGAGGTGTAATTGCAAATTAGACATTTTTCTTCTCACAATTTCATAAAATCGCAGTATAAAATCATCCAATTTGGCGATGGGTATTAGTTATTGAAGTCTTAGACATTATATGTTAAGGGACTTATATGGCCTTGACACTGATTAGAAACAGTAAACTGGGGTAACATTGTCAAGCTCTAAACATTATATTTTTATGTCGTTTAGTGACTAACATTTCTGAATAGAGTGCATGCATTTTTTCAAGCATTTGGTTGCAATTGCAGATTTATTCACCAAAACCAAAAACTTATATTTTGAGTGGGACAGAGTTACCAAGAAAAGGATCAAAGTTGCCCCAGTTTACGGAATATAATTTTTTTTATTTTTTTTTTAAAGGCATGGAAATGGGGGAGACGATAAGTCGAACACATCATCTTCGCCAAACACGTCATCGCCTCTAGGCGCGAATAACTTAATTAACCCGTAGTGTTTTAGTGTAATGTGTTTTTCAACGGGACTTCGAGAAATTAGCTCGTTATTTTGTTCGTGGGAAGTATGTGATATAGTCAAATGAAGGTTTATATGATTTTGTTTTAAGATTACGGTTGATATTTTCTCTACTACAGCAACGTGAATTAGTCATTTTCAGCGCTTTTGAGGAGCTTGGTAATAATGTTTTTAATTAGCAGACGACATTTTTTAACCACAGGGACACAGTTTGAAGTTTCTTCCTTTCGTAGATAAACGCATTGGAAACATTTGTAATATAGTTACACAAGAACAACTACTTACGGTACCACGCTACAGCACGTCTCACACGCCAGGTCCACTAACTCTCAAGTGCTGGTGAGGGGGTGAGTATAGAGCAGCGCCGGAATGAAGGGGCGAGGGAATCGGAAGATCCCCGAGAAAACCCACTGACCTGCGGCATGGTTCTCACAAGCGAAAATCCAGGAAAAACTCCGCCGGGAATCGAGCCTGTATCGCCTTGGTGGGAGGACAGTGCTTTAGCCACTGCGCCAACCGCTGCTCCTCGCCGCTTGACGCCCCGCGAGGGAAAAGTAACACGAAAACACTGTACTATAGTAGGCAGTTATCTTGGCTTCTCACAGCGCGGGGGTGCGTGGTCAGAGGTACAGGGTAAGAAGAGGCGATAGGAAGACTACACACAGTCTACAGCCGTGTAGTAGCTGTTAGGAAAATATCGACCACACAAATATGTTACACATATGTAGTTTGTGACGGAACGCACCGAATGTTTTTCGCCCTGCTAGTGTCAACCTGGCAGGTTGCCCATCCCCCCCCCCCCCCCATGCCGGACAACAGAATATCAGTTTCTCTTCGCGTTCCCATCCTGATAACAGCACTAGGGAGCTCAGAGGCCAACTTAACTGCCTAACATAGTACGTCAGTTAGGCACGCCGTGAATAAAAACGAAGCGTTTAATATCGAGTGTGGCAAACATAACCTTACTTCTCTCTTGTCTACGCGCATCAAACGCAGACAACTGCATCCTATATATAGGCTTCCTAGGGCGTGGTGCATAATTCAAAGCTAAAAGCATTAATCTATAACTGTAGGTTTCTTGAAGCAAGTTTGCAAAAATTTAACAATAGCAGTACAAGACAATTGTTTTAGCCAACGTTTTAAACAAAATTGTTTTCCAGTGTTACGAACTTCTGAGGCACAATCTCTGACGCCGGAACCTCGTGCATTTAACATGCGGCGCAAGAGTTGACGCGTAACGAATTAGCAATTGTGGATAAATATTTACTCATAACATTGGCACATACCATTATCTAGGATTGTCATTGAGTGTTTTATCCATATTGGCTTCGAAAAAAGCGTAGAAATCAATTGATGTTTTCAATGTTTATTTATCTACCACGCACTCAAAAGGACGTTGTAGATAAATAAGCACTGAAGTCATTATAGAAAAACTACAAAATAGCAGTCCTTGACAATCATATTTGCCAACTTTATGAACAAACATTTATCCAGAATTATGCATTTGTTAAGCGCGGTCTCTTGCGCCGCAGTTAAATGTACGAAATTTCGGCGTCAGAAATTGTTCTTCAGATATACGTTAAGCGAGAACAATATTAGTACAGAAAGTTGACAAAAACTGTTGTCTAGGATTGCTGTTTTTTTTCCTTCAAATTGGCTTCGAGTAACCTACAGTTCTAAACTAATACTTTTAGCGCTGATTTATATACCATTAATAGGCTTAGGTTTATCTCGTTATTATCAGTGTCCATGTCAGAGAATGTATCAACATTTTTTGCACGACGGGGTATAGATAAAAACTTGATAGAATTTCTGAAATTTTAGCAACTCTAATATCTTCATTACTTTGTGACGGGAGACAGCTGACGGGAAAACAGTGACATAACTTACGGGATCGTCTACAGTGGTCACAAAAAATAACTGCAGCCACGCCGTCTGGATTCCAAAAATTGACTAAAACTATAAACTATGCTACGTCGACGTGAGAAACGTAACACAATCTCTCTCTTTTTCTCCGACTTACGAAAGAACCATTGATCCAAGGATCAGTCCCACTTGAGCATGGTGCAATCACACTTTGATTGTGATTCTAGGTTCCTTGTTTATATTACGGCTCGGTTTCAGTCGCCATATTGAATGTTATTATTTTCACCTTTTTTTGGAATCCTAAGAAGAAAAAGTTAAATGTGTCATTATGTCTCAAATTCTATTTACATTTCGCTACAGTACAGACCTTGCGATTTAGCTGTTAACTTATAATTGGGCCACAATCTATGTGGCAAATTTTTTTATTCATAATTTTCCCGACAAATTGCGACCTAACTATACATTACTAGCTCTATTGCCCTGCTTGTATTGTAGCTCAAGGTAAATAGAATTTGCGGTATAGTCGCCGATATAACATTTTTCTTCTCAGAATTCCAAAAAAAGCGAAAAATAAAACATTCAATATGGCGACTGAAACCGAGTCTTAAGGTAGCCGCCTACCAATCCGCCAAGCGATGTGCAAAACTTCGGTCGTTAGAAGGTTATTCGAAAACATGTTCAGCGTTGGTGACGTCTGCTTAGGAATATTTTACGCCACCGAAAATGGCGAATGTGGGTGGCTCTTTTATATGTATGAAATTCTTAGCGCAGAATATTTAAAAAGGTATATTCGTGTACAATACATCTTCATCTTGTTATATCATGTCACAAATGATAGTGTCACCGCAGAATGTCTCATACAGGCGAATTGTCGACGAGAAGACTTCACGCCAGTTCAGTAACAAACGCCTGAAGGCGTCATTTTTTATTTTTATATTTGTACCAAACACATTTTATCTTGTTTTAGACATAAATTGTGAATAAATTTTCCTTTCAGGAAATTTTTTTACCTCCCATAGTTTTTACGTAATGAGTCGTAAATGTCAAAATTTGCGCTTTACGGTTGTATGTACGCCACTAAAACCAACTGAAAAACCGAAAAAATTCACATTGTATAACAATGTTGTAGGCTATGATTTGACATATATAAAATCAAAAAATTAAATATTTTTGTATGTAATGAAAAATGCTGAATTTTTAAATAAAAATTTAAAAAGTTCAACAGTTTTGTTAGAAATACAAAATTTCATACTTTTTTGTTTTTATATATGTCAATTTATAGCCTACAACATTGTTAAAAACTGTGAATTTTTTTCGGTTTGGTATGTCAGTTGGTGTTTGTGGCGTACTTAAAACCATAAAGAGCCAATTTTAAAATTTACGTCTCATTACGCAAAAACTATGGGAGATACAAAAATTTCCTAAGAGGAAGATTTAATCATAATTTATGTCTTAAAATAAGGAAAAAAAAAAGATTTGGTACGAATTTAAAAATAAAAAATATGTTGAAAACTGAGGTGAGGCGTCACGTGCGTGCTGTGTTGTCCTTACCGCTCCCGCCTCAAACGCTCAAAATACGTTCACTTAGCAGGCCATCTTAAAAAGGAACAAAAAATACAAATTGGACAAAAGAGGAGACAAGTAATCGGGTCTTCAAAAGTGCTCACTTTATCGTGAACCGCCTATTAACAGCCATACTTAGTTCCGTCTTTGAATATATATACTGGGTAGAAGTCGCGAGCCTAGGTTAAATTTTCTAATACGGTGTTGGTGAACTTGGATAATCCACCACCGCAATCGCCACCGTCGCTAGGGCATCACCTTGTGCTGGCTCCTAGCGGACAATGGTCGAACTCTTCAAACCCCCATCCCCTTCCACATCTGTCCACCAACATGCATTGTCCTTCACCCCGCCTGTTACACCACCAACACCACCACCTCTCACTCTGACAGGTTTATGACACACTCCCGTTGAACGACCTTGAGCTGCTCGGGAATGTTTCACCCCCAAGGGAACTAGGAAACTCTTCTTTCCCTGTGTTTCGCCAGTCCTAGCATTGTGTGTATGCGTTCTGTAAACTGTGTTCTAATTTCTTTTTGCGTTTACAGAAATTTAGTAAAATATAATTTAAAAATACCCGCCCGACTTTAAGCCACCTAGTGTTAGTAATTTGCATTGTCGTGCTCTCTACTGAATCTAAACATTTCATTGCAAAATATC
>PNEQ01039091.1:0-33604 GCA_003012365.1 Medauroidea extradentata | reverse complement strand
AGTTAACTTAAGAAATAATTTCCTCTAAACATTGTGTTACGCTCTTATGTGAATTGTTGGTAGTTAGGTTAGGGCGTTCGCGGATATGAGTTAACGGAAAATTTGTGTTGAGGTTTCGTTTGTCAAAACGTACAGTTACTGTTTCGCTGTTCTCCTCACGCCGTTTACAGCATTAAAAGTGGAAGATAACTCATCCCACTCCCATTCCTTTTGTTTGATGTGTACACCATCGGCTTTTTTGTTTTCGTGAATGTGAAGTCTTTCTTCCAGTAAGTTACTTCTCTATAAATTTTTCATGCTTTCAACACAAAGCGTTCAAATCCAATCAACAAACACATCATTCACATATACAATCTCAACATCAATAATGCTAGTCAACCTAACCACTCATGATTTCCGAATCTGTTTGAAATTATTATTAAGAACGAATGATGTCACAATTGTTCTGACCAATAGGCGTTAAACACCATTCTGCTGTACAGTGTTGTCAGATGTAACGTTTCGTTGAACCCCAGTTCTCATGATCCCAGATCAAAAACTTGCAGAATACGTTTGTGCAACGTTTGTCACGATAAATCCCAGATCAACTGTGATCTCACGTCATGGGATCTTGGATCACAGTATTTTTTGTGCAACCGGGTCTTAGTGGCAGTGAAGTCAGTAACAACGCGAATAGCGACACTGCAGGTAACACCGGCAATATAAGCGGAATCTAAGAAATAGTTGATTTTATTTATTTGGTATCCACGTGCCCTCGAACAGCACAGTGTCATGGTTGATGCACACGAGGGAAAGGAGGTAGGAGTCGGCCAGGGCAGTTATTAAGGAACTCGCTTGGAATGTTTTCAGACCCGCAGCTATAAGTGTTTTGCCACTGCTCCATCTTGCTCTGTAAGGAAAGTGTTTGGTACACATTTATTGGGCGAGTAGTGTGTTGGCATACGTGTGTTAAGCTGTGACACTGACTATGCTCTTCTAATCCACCTTCTACGTGCGGCAGTAATCTAGCCTGGTGATTCACCACAATATGTCGGCCACAACAGCGCCAAATCGTCAGGTCTTCACTTACGAGTTAGTCGGTCATGCCGCGTCAACTGTGCTGTATCGCGTGGTACAAAAAGCATTGTTTTCATGTGTAATTATTAATTAAACGTGTTTCCTACGCGTTTATCAACGAAAAAAAAGACACACCTTAAACTATGTTCCTCACCCTGTCATTTTAAAAACACCGCCCGCTTATTAAAACATGATTGCTGGACTCTTTACAAGTGGTAAGCTGTATCTGGAAAAATACCAGTCGTAATAGTAAAACACAATGATACAAACCTGCAATGGACTTTGACACTCCCTACCCCACAAATAAAATAACAGGGTCATCCCTTAAAGTCTCATTAAAAAATACGCCCTACGAAAACACTGTACGCTAGTTAAGTACTCTGCGCACGTATTAAGAGGCAACTTATCGCCTTTCCCGTTTCCGTGCCTCAAACTAAAAAAAAAAAAAAAACTATGGTCCAAATAACTTTTAACCCTGTGAAGCAGTATATCATCCGGCGCATGTCGAATGTACCAACAACTGCAACGAAGCACAGAAAACGGGATGTAGAGCAAGCATTCACACGCCACTACCATAGCACCCAGGTTGTCACGTTACAACAAAATGAAGTTACCACGTGACAAAATCTTTGAGGTATATGTGTATATAAAGTATAAACTTGTATCAGTTAATAATTCCAAGTTATTACTTGTGTCAAATCAGGATATCTAGGCATGTCTGTGTGGCGTATGTTCTTTACCTGAGAGAAAGTTGTCCAATGTCTTAGTCCATTCTTTGTGGTTCTCGCCATCCGCGCGGTACCAGATGAGTGTGCTCTCGACGTTGTCTGCTGAAGGCATTGGACGAAATCCAAGACCTGCAAAAACCATGCATGCTTTTGTCCAGACTGACTTTAATATATATATATATATATAGTGGTGACCACTTTATCTCTACTGTAAAATGTTAGGTTGCACTTTATTTCACATGAACATTTCTAAGCATTTGGTTTTCTTTTATTGTACAAGTAATCCTGTTATCAAAATCTTGTGGCCTGTTATTTTGGTGTTGTGTAAAAAGAAGTTAACATTCTTTAGTTCTAATGACCATTCGATTTTAGACTTTGACTAGTACTAACGTGAAAACTCCGTAAATATTTTTTGTATTGTACACTTTTAAGCTCTTGACGTCACAAAACTTTTAATTGGCCCTTATTTTCACAACTATTTTATTTATTGAAATAAGTATGTTTGTTTATGCGTATCTTTTGAGTAGCTAACGCTTTGGCATTTATTTTGGATACTATTTTAGTTTGTGATCTACGGTATGCAATGGCAAAAATATAAAATAATATTGCAACTCACAATTAAAATTAGGACATCCTTAATAATAAAAAGTTTCATAGATCGAAGTTTGAATAAGCCCTTAAGATTTAATATACATTTCAAATAAATAATTAATAAAGTAATGTAAGAAATAACTAAAGTATTATACAATTGAATTTCAAATATTATGTTTGTATTTAAAATTAAGAAAATCAACCTTAGGTTACTTTGAGTTGTCTTATGTGCATTCAAGTAGTAGCAGTTCATGTCCTTCGAGCTTCTTTGAAGGAGTTAGGTTTACCAGCGTCTCAGGTGTTGTTTTCCTTAGAGATATTAGGAAGGCACTGTTTCAGTTGTGCATTATTACATTGTACCATATTTCTGTTTACTCAGAGGTGGTACACCTGAGTTGGTGCCCACCCTAATTAGTTAGCATTGGCAACTACCCTAACAAGTTACACAACTATTCAATATCCTGTTTTTACACCGCGAGCTTTATGTCACAGGACTATTCGAGAAATATAATTATTTTCTTGAAATTACGCTACCAGTAGCGTTATTTTTCTTTTATTTACTTTTTATTATAATTATTTTTTAACTTAACTAGATTCGAACCTTCTGACTCAGTGGACTCTGTTAGTTATAATTTTGTATGGCGAAAGATTCACTAAAACATTTGTCAAATAATTATAATTTTACCAATCACCAAATGTTGGGCAGAGTGCAGTCATGAAACCCACACCATACCGTGAATAATTAACGAGACATATTCTGCAAACAGCTAAGGAAAGTAGTTTTGTTGATAGTACTGTTGGTGATGGTGGTGCTGTTCGTGGTGTTGTTGGTGTTATTGTAAGTGGTGGGGTGATGGTGCGGGTGATGATGGTGGTGTTGGTATGGGTTTTGGTGTTGTTGACGTGGGTAAGGGTGGTGAGGGTGGTAGTGTTGTTAATGGAGGTGGAAGTGTTGTTAATGCAGTTGGGGTGTTTGTGTTGTTGCTGGGAATGGGTTGGTAGTGATGGTTTTGGGGCGGTAGTGATGGTGTTAGGGTGGTAGTGAGGATGTTGGTGGTGGTGGGGTTGATGGTGTTCATGGGGGTGAAGGTGGGGTGAGGTGGTGTTGATGGTGAATGTGGTGATGTTATTGGTGGGAGTGGGGTGGTGACGTGGCAGATAGGGTGGGGCTGTTAACGGCATTGGGGATATTGGTGGATGTGGGGATGGTTTTGTTGGGGTGTGATGGTGACGTTGATGAGGGTGGTGGTCGTAGCATTGTTGCGGTGGAGGTGGATTCTTGGTGAAAGCGGTGCTGTAGGTAGCGATGGGAGTAGGGGAGGTGGTGTTGGAGTGCTGAAGGTGAGGTGGTTGTGGTCGGGTAGAGGTAAAGGGAGTGGTAGTAGGGGTGGCTGTGTTTGTGGTGGTTTTGGGGGGGTATGGGGTTGTGGGGGTTGATTGTGGTGTGTGGGGTGGTATTGTTGGTGGTAGTGGAGTATGGGTGTTGGTAGGAGTGGGTGTTGTCGTGGTGTTGATGGTGATGGTAGTGATAATGGTGGCAGTGTTGATGGTGTTGTTCAGAGTGGGTGTGTTGGTGATGTTTGTGGGTGGATGTGATAGTGGGGGTGTTGTTGGTGGGAGATGGATGGTGTTGGTAGTATAGTGGTGGTGTTGGTAGGGTGTGGTGGTAAATGTGGTGTTGGTAGGATGTGGGTGGTAAATGTGGTGTTGGTGGGGTTGTGGTGGTTTTGGTGAAAGTGGTGGTGTTGGAGGTGATATTTGTGGGGGTGAAGGTGGAATAAGTGTAGTATTGTTGGTACGGGTGGTATTGGTGGAGATTATGGTGTTGGTGGGGGTGGGGTGTTGGTGAGACTGATGATGGTGGTATTGGTTGAGGTGGTGGAGGTGGAATGGTGTTGATTGAGGTAGTGCTATTGCTGCTGCTGTTTTGAGTTAGTATTTTTACGAAAAATTTTCTTCATACGAATGGAGAAAAGTTCCTTGTACTTGACTGTTAAATATGCTAGTGATTTTGTATACATCGTATTTGTGTCAATTTTTCTCTGATCTAGTAAGCCTCTAAATTTAAGCAGTAATTTTCTTAAAGTGTCTCAATCAACGTCACTTTACGATGATTGAGCTTAATGATTACAAATATTTCTACATTAGACAGTTAACGACAATGCTGTGAGATTTAAGATATGAACAGAGACCTAAACATTTGCTACAGCATGATAGACGTTGAATCCAAGGTAATTACGCTGCTTTCTTGTTTGTCGAGTGAAATAAATACGTGTACACGTTGGAGAATTACAAAGGTAAAAAAACATTGCCACGACGTTTGGTAGCAGATCATGGTGAAATACAATATCTGAAGCACTGTTTGGCGAGTGCATCAGAAATTGCGTTTTAAGATTTTCTGTTAGTGCTTTTCATTTAGCATCTATGTTAGGTTTGTCATAAATCGTGATTTCTTACCTGGATTGCTTCCAATCAGAGAAGAATCTAACTGCCACTTTGGCATTGACATGTCCAGGGTTTGGTAGAACACCGCCAACATTGCGGCGAAGAAACCAGCCAGGCCAGCGTAAAAGATGACATAGAAGAAAAGAATTTTCGCTGTAACAGAAAAAATTGTTTTTACATGTTGCATACGTGATTACTTTCGTATACACGATATTTGTGAATGAAAATAAAAAAATTAACGTGTTGAATAATCGGTTTATGACTTAAAATGTACTTTCAGTCTGTAATTGATATATTCATCGCGTGCAAAATAAGCATTTTAAATAAGATCTTTGTGTATATATATATATGTAATATTTTTTAAATGTCCACAGCGTAGTGTAAACACGGGCTGGCCTATAGAAACCGAAATTTTTAATTGAAAATTTTATTTAACTGTACGGACGTGTGTTGTATTTTAGTATATTACGACATACTCTGTGGAAATCCATTCGAGACACACTTAATTATCAAAAACAAATTTACAATTTGAGACACAGGTAAAGTTAATCAGGCAGCGAATTGTATAAAGAAGCGCTACACGTGGATGGCACATTAAATGTGTTAAGTTCAAAATTAGCGACCAATGAAACTCGTATAGTCTCAAAGCAAGAAATGCGAACGTACAAATAGCCATAACAATAATACAATTTTTTCAGTACTAACTTCACACCAGCACTGCATAGGCGCACTAAAGCTACTCATTAGTCAGTGAGAACAGGTGTGTTGCATTTGGTAATTTAGTACTTGTAAATTAAGAAAATTTCAACTATGACGTAGTCAAATACTTAGTAAATTTCGTTCCATACCAAATACAGTACTATATTAAACAGCCATCGTTTTAGGAAAACAAATCGAGTTCTGTGATGATTTATTTAACTATAAGTGATAATTGTGTAATGATCAATGTTCATGTTACACAAAACGAAAATAAAAAAATTTCTGACTTAAAGAAGGAATTGATTAAGGCTTTTTAAACAGCTATTGTCACAGTGAACTATCTTTTATCTACGCGTGTAAATTTCGGGGATTAAAATTTAATGGATGTAGTGCGTAAAATTTACAATTTTATGTCATGGACTGAAGGCTCTCAATTCGGGGCTTAGTTACTCATCTTCTGAGAAAAAGAGAATGTTCCCGTCAACACCTCGAAACATACTTAGTTCCCACCAGTCCTGCTGCTTCACAGAAAATAAATGATCTGACTTAAACATTTTTAATATTATGTAAGCATGCATTTAATTACAATACCTTAGATAAAGGTCACGTGAAACAATCATCTTGTGTAAAATACTAACTTTCGCGTAAAATAGTCCGGTGAAAAAATACAGGACTTAAAAGTAGATGTAAAGACCGATGCTGACAAAAAATGTGCTGTAAAACGAAAGAGAAAACATGCGAACAAGCCCAGTGATGAGAAGGTAGTGTTAACATACGTGCTGAAGATAACAATTGTGAGGATGCAAACGCTGCACAAAATACGGCATGCGAGAAGATGACAGATATTTGCTCAAACATTCTGAATGCACAAGGTAAAAGTACAAAGACGGAGACTGGAACCCATTGTTCTTGGTTCTAGCGATTGTGTTTGCGCTGAAGTTTCTTTCAGGAACAATTTTTTTTTAAACTCCTTGCTTACAAAAATTGTAGTGTCCCCCCTTTTTTTCTTTAAATTATTTGTCCACGGACGTAATCACCGGACATAACATCAATCGGCATTTTCGTAATGTTTTCCGTGAGGCATCACCTTTGAAAGTCTGGAATGTAAATAAGTTACGAAATACCACGAGTAACTTCCTTTACTAAATAAATCATTTTCTTAGAAGAAATGTAGACTACAAGCTAAATTTCCTCTGAACCTTTCAAAATATTAATTTAAAAGATGTGACTAGGTAAAATAAAACTACGTGTTAACATTTGGTACTGTCTGGTGTTTGCTAAGCTGAGAAAGATATTAGTTTTTTTTGCAACTCGAGACTATTTTAAGAGAATGTGAGGCTCGGATAAGCATAAATCTGAGCCCACCTTCTTTTTTTTAGATGCAATAATAATGTGGACTTTAAGGCCCTCATACTTCCCTAACTTGTTGGCCACGTTGTCTTATTACAATTATAATTTATTGGTTTGTGGACATACGCCATTGCTCATGTTTTCTGATCAAACTTATGTTGAATGACGAAGTACAAAAAAGAAAAATAACAAATAAACGGTATAAAACACACAAAAAAAATCCCAGAGGAATTCTGTCAGTTTTTTCTTTTTATTTCTTTTTTAAATTAATTATTACGTTTGACAACAAAGAATTCTAGAGATAGACTTCTTTGTTGTCTAATATAATAATTAATTTAAAAAAGTAAAAAAAATAAAAACTTACAGAATTCCTCTGGGATTTTTTTTGTGTTTTTATATCGTTTTTTTTTTTCTTTTGTACTTTGTCATTCAGCACAAGTTTGATCAGCAAAACTCGAGCAATGGCAAATGTCCACGAACCTATAAATTATAACTGTAAACTCCCATTGCAACAAACATTTAAAAATCTCATACGCTGTCTTGGTTCTGGCCTTGGAAATTTCGGACCTCAATTACGTTGTCTATACTTGCACTTTACACTTAAAATAAATATTTCACAGCAACAATTACTATTTAACAGGACTATAAAAAGAGCTAATTCATTTTAAATTATATGTATTAAATATAAATAAATTTAATACAAAAAGTAAAGCCCCCTAGAATGTGAGGCCCAGGGCAAGTGTCCCTTTTGCCCCCTCTATACGCGTCCCTGCTTCAACTCTCAGCACTGCTTGCTGTTTCATTTTCTAGAGCAAGTAAAACAGCTTGGCTGAGCTTGCAGTTTAAAATTAAAATTCTACTGTTCATTAATTTGAAGTTTATGCTGCGGTACAAAAAATGCTATGCAACCATATATCACGGGCAAGCTTATGACCTAAAATTATTTTCTCATAGTTTAGTTTAATTAGTTCTAGGAATAAATGTAAGCTTTTCGTACTTTTACAATACGTGAAATTATTTTTAAATAAACGTTTAATTTAATTTAACGTTAAAAGTATTAGCCGTTAGTTTTCATTACAGTGCTTCTAAAAACCAATGTAAGTTCACGAAACAAACGGTACATTTCACAAGATGGCGCCCGTCGTACCGTGCACGTTTGGTTATTGATTCTCCAGCAAGTCTGACCTACTTCGCAGCTCCCTTTGTGCTAGGATGGCATCTGATGACAGAAACGTTAAAAACTAATATTCTTACGTTAAAATCGTAACTCTCACTGATATTGGTTAATCAATTTGCACGAAAATAATGAAAACAGTAAGCGTACTTCACTTTTTCTGCTGAAATTATCGCATGAATTTTGTTCGAAACATTATGTTAAGTGTTTATTTTGAACAATAAAACAACATTACATATGTTCAAGTTACTTGCCACAAAACATCATTAGGTTTATAAATAATGCGATATGAAATGCGTAAGTTTCCGTCTGGCTACCAGGCAAAATCCGAGAACATAAAATTTGTCATTAACTACCATTAATACAGGGTAAGCTTGAACTTTATCAAAATTAATAAGGCGATGATAAAAGAGCAGAAGCAACGTAAGAGCCGTCAGTAAATTTATGCAACGAAAAAATAAATCGGACTTTCAAGATGTATGTCAAGCACCGATTACAAATTAAAACAAGCTGAGGGGAAGATGTTAGCGCGAAAACTACTGAGAAACTGAGAATGCCAATTAAATATTGAAATATAATTACAGCTTCCAACGTTAGATTAGATTTTT
Source organism: Medauroidea extradentata (assembly GCA_003012365.1). NCBI lineage: Eukaryota > Metazoa > Arthropoda > Insecta > Phasmatodea > Phasmatidae > Medauroidea > Medauroidea extradentata. The sequence continues at coordinate 24,953 of PNEQ01039091.1, read as the reverse complement.
TAAACGATATTCCCAATATTGTCATAAATTTTTACACATAACAATATTCAATAGTATTTGACGTAGCCAATAATTCAGGTGGAGAAACGTTGATCTATTATTAACTAGCATGCGAGATCACTCGACAACATACCTAGACTACATTAGGGGTCAGACTTTTGTGTTATATCCAATCAGACTGTATTTTGGTCGACGTTTTCTCAAGACCATATGCATTGCAGGGGAAAAGTATAACTATATTTTTATCCAAAACCAATAATTAAGAAATATCATTTAATTGCTTATAATTATGTACACACTAAAAATTATTTGAAGGTTCTCTTCGGCTACAGACGTTTTGCATGTTCGAAATCTAAAAAGTCTGTAGCAGAAACAAATTAAAATTTTTTGGATTGTTGTTAAACGATATATGACCTATTTCCGGCCATACTATACAGTTAAACAAAAACGTTCGTGAAATGCACATTTCTTGAAATTACTGTCCAGGTCACCTACAAAGTATTAATTTTTTTTCGTAACAAAACATATGCTACATTTCGTTTTTTAACACAAAAAACAAGGTTATAAATAGCTGCATCACAGATAACGGTAGGCGTTTGTGGCACTGCAGTTAAATTCAAACATTAGTAGTAAGTACGTATAAAAATAAATCTTCAGTAAATTTCCTCAACGATTTCAAAATACTTTACGGGACACGCAATGGTTAGTGCGTGGTGCTTCTATTTGTAATTTTATGAGGCACTGTGAAATTAATAAATATCTTGATAACGGTAACTTCAAATGGAGCCAAAGCACTAGGCTACAGTATCTTTATTGTAGCTTGTCAGTCAACCTTTGGGGAAATAAATGTTCGATACGTAGCATTTATGTTTTCACATTCAATTTTGTCTATGAAAGATAGTATTGCCAACGCTGATTTATCATAAATCAGTTGATATATGCTACAAATTAAATTTCGCTATGTCAGGTCAGTGATGTAACTTGTATTTTAACTAAAAAGTTGTTTTATGCCAGAATATACACTTTATGGTTCAGTATGAGGTCATGATGGCAAGGAATGGTATGAAATCAATTATTTTGATTAAGTTTGTAGAAAGCAACATTAAGTTATTTCATAAAATTACATTGAACGAATTTACGTCACCTTCGTTTTAAAAACCCTCAACTCTAATTTTATGACTTAATTTGAAAAAAGTAAGTATCTAAACGTAATTTATTCAACAATCTTATAAATTTTAACTTGAAACTAAACGGGGAGTCCGTTGCAGTAGCATGAATTAGTCGCTCAGTGTACAGTTAACCTGCAGTACCTGGTTTGATGCTGTCCATATGTATACAGCATATAAAGAATATTTGGAAATTCCTTCAACAAGAAATCGTTCACAAAAAGGTTTACGTAAGCCATGCTGTATTACTTTCGAACACTTTCATGACCACGTTCCCTATCAAATGTTCACGACAAATGTTCGAAGAAACTGAAGAGTTACACCACACACATTAAAATTATTGCTGGGAAAGACCCCTCCCCCTTCCTTTTACACCTATTACCAGTTTGGCTTTCAAATGCGTGCATTTATATATCATGAAAAAATATAATAAAATCACTGAACAGAAATCACTACAGTTGAGAAACTTGCCTATGATTTTATTTTTTATTTATTTATTTATTTTTTAACGGAAAGTTGCTTTTGTCTGGAAGGCGTAGCTGCTGTTCGGTATGACCTTTTCCGTGCGCCAGGGGTAAAAAGTGTTGTTTGTGCCGGGCTCTCTCACATCAGTGACGTCACACAGCGCACTATTGATCAGACGTATGAATACTGTACCAGCACGTACAGTATCTCGGCGCCAGTATAGCTGCAATCACACGATGCTAAATTATTACTTATCTCGTGCAAGATGCCGGACTTACGCGAGAAATTACTGTCCAAGGTCTTGTGGAGGGCACATCTTGCTTGAAGCGGGATTGCTTTTGTGGATTTGCAGTAAGCGTAATACTTATTTTATGTTACATATGTCACGGCTATTTAGTATCTACAAACATCTCTAACAGAAAAGTACATGAGATTTTTAAATGTTTGTTGCAATGGGAGTTTACAATCAGAATTTATTGGTTTGTGTACGTACGCCATTGCTCATGTTCTGCTGATCAAACTTGTGTTGATTGACAAAGAACAAAAAACACACAAAAAAAAACAATCTCAGAGGAATTCTGACAGAAGTTTGATCAGCAAAACGTGAGCAATGCTGTATGTCCACAAACCAATAAATTCTAAAGAAAAGTATATAACAAATTGTACGGGAAGTTTTACTTTACTTACTAGAAACGTCTCCGTATAGGATACCAACAATACATCGATGGACCACTTTTATTTATTTAAATGGACTATATGTCATGACGGCAGCGAGGTCGAGACGATTACACACAGCTACACGCAAGGACAGGAACTGGGAGAGGAATCGGCCATGGCTTTTGTTTAGGAACTATTCCAACGTTCTCCTAGAACGATTTGGGAAATTACGTAAAATCGAAATCAGGATGGTCGGAGCCGAAAATCGAATTCGGGTTCTACCAAATGCGAATCCAACGTGTTACCGTTACTCCGCTTCGTTCGTCGCTCGGTGGGCAAATTTTATCTATGATCATCTCTGATCAATTACTGTGTGGTAAAATTCGCGCTCTATATACCAGACTGGGAAAAAGCGCCAAAATTAACTTTTATAATCGAGCACGATATTTTATTTACAGGTCAACTGTTAAGAAATGCATAAAGCTGTAAGTAAGAGTGTATCCATTTGTTCATGTAAGTTCTCATTTCAAGAATATATAGCCCATACAGAATATCTTATGTTAGTGGTGAATACCACAAATTATCTCCGAGGGATAAATAAGATCATGCTTGCTACACAAGGGAAAGCAGAAGATTAAATATATGAAATGTGATCGTATGCCTATAATACATTATTTCCAAGTTTGTGAATTTGAAAGTGAAACATCGTTTATAACCTGGCCATCTTTTTTTCCCTCCAAATTTTCTGAAACTATATTGGTACTAAGTTACTAAACAACTCAGATCTAAAATAAAAAAATAAAATTAAAAATATTGTTGAAATATTTGCTTCTGGTGTGTACCAGGAAGTGTCACTCGCCAAGGCTGGTTTTCGTCTAAACCTACTTAACCATCCCCCGCTAGCTAATTAAAGCTGATTGGTTAGCTGCCGCTATCTCCCCTCGCTAACTATTCGCTAATCAGTGCCCTCGCAACAACTACCGGCACTCGTAGTCACTCACTGTCTTGAACCTATTTTCGTCGAACACGTCTGAAGTTGGCAGCAAAAACCTCTACAGATAATTCAACATCAAAACACGAAATTTGATACAGTTTTCATTTTTGCTGAATAAAATTAACTATTTGTTTTTTTTTTTTACATGCGTTATTACGTACACGAAATTTGAGCGCGCTGTAATTATGTAGAGAATTTTTATTTTCCGCTGCATAAATTGTCACTTTGGATGCCCTCAACTTCGGCCATCTTCAGTGAGCGTTCGCTTGTCCTAGTCGAGTTACGATATTTTGCTACTGCGGTGTGGGTACTTCCATACTAAACTTGTTCCTTCACGACTCTAGAGTCTGTCCGTCCGCCTCTATCGCGAGGAATTATTTTAGCCTTCCAGCATTGTAATTTCTTTTTTATGTCTTGTGGGCAGAGATCTTTCGAATTTGGCAAAACAGTGAACTCCAAGCTTTGGCATGTTATTACTTAATATGTCTTCATGTTACAGTCCGAAATCGGGTCACGATACCGTTTACTTAATTTGAAACTACCTCTTAAAACACGGCATAATTTTATCATTACGTTTAAAACTTTAGTGCATTGCAAAGACATCGCAAAATACATCCCAAAATAACGTCTTCCGCAGTTGGCTATTTTCAAGAACGGGATGAATTCTGATTTTTCATTGCACGTTAAGTAATGAGAGTTTGAGATTCCGCCGGGGGGGGGAGAGAGGGGGCTTTTAATACGTGTTCGGGGTCAACTTACGTTATTGGACCCCCGTACTCCAATACTTCGACATGGTATAACTGCAAAATGAATATAGGTACAAGAAATGTATGTTAGAGATAATTACATCTTAACATAGTTTCCCTCAGCTACTCATTGTTGTGGTGAGCAGAGATATTTCACGATACCTGAGATAAAATTAAGCTTACTACCCACCAGTCACCCATAAGTTAGTTATATTTATGCTCATTTATACTTCTGTACGTGCGCTTAAATTTATGACGTAAAATATGAATAGCTACAAATCAATTAAAACATCGTTTCATATTAGACAAAACTGTTACATTGCTTAAAGAAAAGTTAATTGCACAGATTTACCAAATATATATTTTTCATGATGGATTTCAAAAGAAATGAACTAAATGTAAGAGAAAAGTAATATTTAAAAGTGACTTTGTTTTTAAAACTATAGCATAGAATAGAATGAATTCTTTAGGATGTAGCGAGTGTGTTTGCAGCCTGTCCATGGACACTATACTTGTTTCTCAACATTCACACCGGCTAGCTAATGCACTGATTGGTAAACGAGACACGTGTTAATGAACATAGCTGCTCTAAACTCTTCACCATTACGAGAGGTTGTATAGGAAGCTAGTAGCCTTCGTTTTGAGGGTCGCTTGAGTAACAACTTCACAACAGCCGAGTGCAAGCGTTTTATCTGGATCACACTACACGTTTCAAGAAAAGCCGCGTGTTTGCAAGCATTAATTATTTCATTCCTTAAATATGGACAAAATTGGATATTTCTGTCTGTATATTTTAAAACAAACTTGGTGCTTGAAAAATCCGCTTAGCTCGGGATGGAGTATGCACTGAAATTTATCTCAAACTTTCTGAAAAAATAAACTTCATTTTCACCGACTTTCACAGTAGCATATTCGTTAAATTGTAATCGTTTACATACACCTGCATTAACAGGTGTCCAGTCAAGTCTAAAGTGAGCACTTTTGAAGCCAAATCAAACTATTTCTCACAATTTTACTATTTTAAAGAGAAAAGCATTACCTCACGGTATACAGGTAACGAAATGTTGACAAATCATTATAAGCAACTTTTTTAAATGCCGAAATTTACTTAAAACGAAGCGTGCACAGCATTGCGTTTACTAATTATCTAACCAAGTAAATCTTACTTTTCACTATTTATTATCCTATAAAGCTTATTAACGTAATTTTAGAAATATTTACCAACTGGCGAATGAGTACTATAATCTTTAATGTCACCAGTATACGCCATTAACAAGTCAGTAACATGTTGGCAACAACATATTTACTTCACCAAGATATAACATGTTTGAGTTAATTGTAACAGTAACTAAAACATTCAACTGATGAGAAAATTTGCTTCGGCAATACTTCAATAAATTAAAACGCCAGTACTCGCTCATCTGTTGTTAAATATTTATGAAACTTCTTTAATATGTTTTGTGTGCGAAAACAATGTGATGAAAGACTTATTTGATTAAGTTAATCACACAGCTTCTTGCTTGTATGATACATGTCAATTCTGTAACCGTTTTAATTGTCTACTGCCCTATATGATAGTCCTACATGCCAATACTGGGAGGAATTTCATTGGCTACGGTCATGTTTTATACATACCAATACTGGGAGGGTTTTCACTGGCTACTGTCCTGTATGATACATGAAAATGTTAAGAGTTATTCATTGGCTACGGTTCTGTACGGTGCATGCCAAAACTGGAACTGATTCTATGCTCTCCCTTCCCGCCACTCTTTTACAACGTTCGACGCTGTATTACAAGAACGAAAGGGCTAGACCTGGGTCGTGAAAATTAACTACTTTATTATAAATTATTTTTATTTATTATTGGGGGCTTAACATGCCCTCTAACAGCTTCACAACTTTGGTAGAGGTACACGGAGGAAAAAGTGGTGGGAATCGGCCAGAAACTATTCAGGAGTTATTTAGGAAAACCCTGGAAAAACATAAGTTTGAATGACTGGAGCTGGGAATTGTACCCAGGTCTTCCCGGATGTGAGGCCAGTGGGCTACCATTTCAATATTCAACACGCACTGCCGTAAGTTAACGAATGGTATCTCGTTAAAAGTTATCCATGTTCAAAGCTAAATGCAATAACGCCATCGACAGTCAATTAAAATCGGTAGGTAATCGCAGTTAATCATTACCTTTATCGGAACAGAGCGATAAAATGTGTTCGTAAACAGGCGCCTGGCTGTAAGCACATTTCAACTATATGCGGCACTCGCGTTCGACCTACTCTGTATCTTCACTGACGAGTTAACAACAAACATTCGAGTGACGTCGCAGTGTCAAGAGCCGGTGACCTGTGCCGTTGGAGCTTGTCAAGATAAGTTAAAAGACCTTGAATCAGTTGTGCAACACAGCCGTTGCCTCTGCTAAACTATATTTACAGCTGCACAAGTTCCGACGACATGTATAAACGTTTCTCACTGCGCCGAGCGGCCATTTTAGCACGAATAATCCTTTGGGCATAAGTGTTAGTTATAAGAATAACTGAGTGACTGATGAATTTTTCTTGCCCTGAAAGCTAAAAATTACGTCATTTATTTATGTACGTATGTGTTTATGTGTACATGTGTATCTAAAGCGTTAAATAAGGGGGCTAAATGTTGTTTCCGTTAAAAAAAATTTTTATATCTGTGCCAAACACTGTTCTCTTTTTACATATAAGATTACACGTCATTTCCCAAAAAAAATAGGCCTCATGGATATTTGCATAATCACTCATGAAAGTCGTAAAACAACCACTGCGGTGTAGACAAAATTACAAAAGTAATTAACTTACGAAACCAAAATTACAGGAACAGAAAATTAGTGTAGCAACGCGTTTTTTGACGAGTTTGACAAAAGTGAGTTTTAATAATTTCAATATTAGTAACAACTCAAATATGTAAAACTTAATTCATTTTCATAACATTTTTGTAAGTACAAAAGTTAATCCCTTTGAAATCCCAAAGGTATTTTGATGTTGCTCATAGTATTTAATATCAATTTGAATTATACAGTTTCTTCAGGTTAATGAATTTATTTTAACTTTGGCTACACCACAAAGGCAATTTTGTGACTTTGATGCGTGATTATGCGAAAACTATGCGGCGTAATGTTTTATTTGTGGAAATGACATGCTATTTGGTGTGTATAAGTTAAACAGTGTTTGGCTCAAATATAAAATATCGAATTTTTACGGGACCAACATCTTTAACTAGCATAAGAAAAAAGTATCACTTTTAACACATATATAATGACCTAAGCAAATTTCTCAGCATTTTACAGGTCTTCAGTAGACAACCAAATATTCAAAGTAAATTCAAAACTAAAAATATATACATGAATAATTTTAAGTTACTCTGATTTACAGTTGAAAGTTGCTGCAAACAGTATATTTTATACGGTGTATTAGGTTGTGGTGAACAATGTATGGTTCAAGAAAATTAATATCGGCTGTTTCCCAGCAGGCTTCACCACGCCCTTATTAGCGTTCATCCATCAGCTTCATTCATTAGTGATGCTATATTCTGCTCTTGAATATAGAGCACGATGCCGATGATTGACGTATCTTACGGCTATTTCGTTTCCCGCAAATGCAGCTAAATTACTTACTTCTGCTAAACATCACGTTCCTTATGCATCACGCTAGCCTTTTAAAAAATGTAGTGGTCTATTAGCACGGTTAAAGCAAAGAAATTAACGTATGATTAAATATCAACCATACAATGGCATCATTCAAACTTGAAGCCATGCTCCAATTGGTACCTGGCTTTGATTAGTTTAGTAAAATGCTGAGGTATTTTGTAGTTTAGTATTTCGTGTTTAGTGTTCAACGGTTGCTACTTACAAAATACTCCACGCAGTTCCCAACTGAAACATACTAAACTATTATTACTAACAACGGGGCCTAATGTTATCGAATTAGAGTGTGATACCTCGCGATCTTACACTGCCATTGTCTGGGGACGTCAGTTCACGCTGTGCTGAAGATACATGGGGAACACAAGGGCAATACCAACCTACCTCGAAGCCCTGGCGAAAATAAGAATAGGAATTTACACGGTAAATTATATTACAATTGAGCTCATAACCTAACTATCCTACATGTATGCATTGTTTCCAGATATCGCTCTAGATGAAAACTGAGATAGTTCCTTAAAGCGGCGGAGGGGAAGGGGGCTCCCCACAAAATTTTAATTGTTTTAATACTTATTATATTCGTACGAGACTTTGTTTTATAGGCATACATTGTGACTATTTTTTTTCAGTAATAAAAACTTTCCAGCTTTCGTAGTTATTGTATGATGGCATGTCATAGCCAAAATTTCCTTAAAACGGTTTTATACAAGAAACGAAAAACAACTAGCATACAGAAATGAAAAAAAAAAATTATACTGAAAAGCATTGCTGCGGACTACGTCTAGACGCAAATAAAAAACTGGATTGAATATTTTTTGTATTTTTAAAAAATTGTAGAATTTGAAATTTAAAAAATTTCAACTTTGTGTATTTTTTAAATACAAAAAATGGCAATGCAATGTATTATAGATGTTCAGTTGTTACACGCGACACATTTCTTCAGTGGGAATTATTTTGTTTCTGCAAGTCAATTGGTTTTCGTTTCTTGTATAAAACCGTTTATGCAAATTTCGACTTTTACTTGCCATTATACAAAAACTATGAAAGCTAGGACATTTTCATTACTGTAAAATATAGTCACAATAAATGCCTACAAAAAACAATATATCGTACAAATATAATAATTATTAAAATAATAAAAAATTTGCACGAACTCCCCCCTTAACAAAGGCCATGTCCGACTGCTTACCTAGTTCCTATTCTTGTACTAAGTTGTGTATCGCTGTCTCTGATGACCGCTCTGTCGACGAGACGTGCCGTACGTGTATGCCACCACTGACTTTGTTTCATCTAGGTCTGGCCCTCATTGCTATAGGAACTTCTACGCTGTTATTTTAATACTCTGAAATAAACTAATAAATGCAATTTACATTCTAAAAATAAAAACATACTCATTAAAATATTACCCATCAATAATTTTGTTAGTGTAACAATGTTTTTCTCATCTCAACGGAGAAAACGGCCTCTTCCGAAAGTTATACGGTGAAAGGTGACTGAGTCTCATCGGATATAATATTGAACATGTAAGTCCCTAAGCTTACACATGCCAGGCATCCGAGGTAGGCAGCGCCCTTAATCTACTTCCGAATAGCAAACATCGGAGTGAGACATTTCTCGCCACTACGACGCTCATGATTGCGAAGGTTGTGTAGTGAGGGGTGGATGGCGGTTGCTTCATACCACCACTCAAGGAACTGGAAAATATCACGGTTGTTGTTGTAACGCACTATTATAATATACATAATTATTTACATACGTTTGCAGGCTGAATAAATACACATTATGGTACTGAAGTTCAAATTCTGTATTCTTGGTTAGGAAACCCCAGTAAAGACTGTAAAGTATATGTAAGTTCCTTTAGATATTCTTGCTACAGGAATTCATTATTAGAAGAAATATTTTGTACATTTGCCATTGCAGAACTATGTTCTTTCAGAAAACCACGAGCGGAAAAGCAAATCCATAAAAGAAATATGCCTAGTTTGGCTTTAGTCAACACCACGGTCGTAGAAGAACAGGTCTGGACACTCGCCTATCTAACAATGTATTTTGCTTGACCCCCTTGTTGTTTGGCTGTAGTTCGTCAAGTTACCGAGAATGTCGTACTTTTTGGCGCTGATTTCCGGGCGGTCGGACTCAAACTCCACCCACTTTTTTCCATTGTTAAATTTATAAAGTTAATAAAGTATGCTGGAGCCTTTTCTTAAATTTGTGAGCGAAGAAAGTATTTCATAAATTGATATAAAATACGTTTTGATAAATTGTTTATCTTAGTGGAAAGGAAGTGGGCGGAGTTTAGTCCGACCGCTGTAACATCAGCGCCAATAAAACACAATATTCTCGGTAACTTGGTGAACTACAGCCAAACAACAAGGGGGTCAAATATCCAGGCGAGTGTCCAGACCTGTTCTTCTACGGCCGTGGTCAACACATGCATAAGTAAATTAAATAACGCCATGAAAAATCTCCTAGCCACAAATCAGAAAACCAAATGAAAACGTAGTTCCGAATCAAATAACCGAACCAATAAAACACCACAGGATACAGCACAAATTATTACAGAGGCGAAGGCACAATCACACACAAAGCATGATATACTCCGTTTGTTGCGTGTAACTTCTGTAAATTTAGACAGTTCATGGCAGGCCCTCGTAACTGGAATAAGAAAAATAAATCCTATACCAAAGATTGCAGAAGTACCCCTCATCCAACGAACTATTTATTCAACGAACAATTAAATGAAATAACAACAAAATGAAATTATACATAATAATAACGCATATCATTACAAATAGTTTTATTTAGTATACATGAAAGTTAAATTTAATGACGAAAGTTAAATTATTAACAAATAATGATCAAAAATTAAAATTGGAATAAATTATTGTGTGTTCTGACTTTGGTATTATGGAGGGGAAATTGTAGCCTACTTCGAACGTAACGTACTCGAAAGTAAATTTCTCGTTGTTTAACATGGGAGTTAGGACTCAGTTATCGCATGCTCCCTGGCTCACTGGCTACTTTCTATTTACACTGTGTAATGTAGGTCACAATACAAGATAACATTTACTGTTACATGGAGTGAAATAGGCAACTTATGTCAATTTTAGTACAAGTTATCTGCATCGCTTAAAGCTGACGCTTCCTTACTACCGTCAAAATGTTTTAAAGTTCAACGAAACAGAGTATAATGACATCACAAGACTAGATACTGAATGCCAATCAGAAGGAGCAGGAGGTTTTCGCAGCAAAGAGTTTCGACATTTGAAATCACAGGCAAAGCTCCAATTAGTTTTTTGTGTTTTATTCAATGTTCCAATAAGTAATTTAGTGAGTATTAAATTAATGTGTCTTGATTTTAACAATATTAATTATTTTATATTTCATATTTAGAAATATTATTGCATGCTAACAATAAATACAAAAATGCAATATACGTCGTTAATATAGCTAACTAAATTTTCTAGTTGAAACACAGCATTAATGTTTAATATAAAAAATGTTATGGGCTTCCGCCATTTCCTGACCGATTACAGTGAAAGGACATACCACACACACCACTAAAATGTTCTGACTAAAAACTACAAAACAATGAGAAAAACGAAAAATTGACTCAAAGAGTGGGCTAAAGCAATTAGCGATAAACAACAGCGCAAAAGTTACGTGCACAAAAAATACAAAAATAATATTAACAAGATATTCCACAAAAAGGTGGCAAAACCCCAGTAACAACAAACATGGGGAAAAAAATTATAGTTTTGAAATATAGTTGATTACGCTCTTCCATCAACATTTATTTATTATTATATTTTTGGTTTGGGTTTTGCCGCCTTCTTATGATTTTTTTAATTTTGTTGTATAACTACTTTTTTTGTAACTTGATTTGGGTTTTGCTCGTTCAGTACAATTTTGCCTATATCTAACGCTTTTTCACACGGTTTAATTTTTGCAGACAAACATTTTGTTTCGAATATTATGTTTTATAAGTCCTTTCATTGCAATAAACCAGATAGTGGAAGAAGTTCATAGCATATTTTTATTTAAATTTGCCGCCATCGATGTCACAAAATTTCACTAACGTTAGCGTTGTTTAATCGTAATATTGTCAGTACTTCTTATACGAGAAAGTTGAAAACTATACGGACCAACACAAAATAATCAAAATGTTACACGCCTTATCAACTAAAGGTGTCAACTAGAACATGGGTACAATTTTCATGGTCGGTTTCACCAACACGTCCTAAAATTTAAGTACTGCTTAATTGTAAGTTAGAGCTTGCATAGCACATTTCATCGTTTCACAAACATTTACGCAAGTTAGACGCCCGATATCGGAGCGTAACAGGATAGTTCTGTTTTTGAACATCGTACTGTGTCATTTATAAAGAAATTAAAATGGAGGCTGCTGAGGAAATAAAAAGATTTTATACCTGCGAATTGTTTTTTAAGGAACGTAAAATAATTTTATACTGGAAATTACTATGACTATTATTGATTAACACTTCCCTGTAAAAATAACTAATGACGTTCGATGTGTTTATATATATATATATATATATATATATATATATATATATTACAGAATGTTTGAAATTATTAAAATGTATTTTGGATATAATGTGTTTGATTCGAGAGGATAAAATTGAATTTTATTAATGAAAGTGGCAATAGTGAGTTATTTCAATAAACAAAATTGCTATTATAGAAATGGGAAAGTTAATATAAACGAATTACATCACCAGATACACTTGCGTAGTTGCTGCTTCATATTCACAGCGGCCACGGTTATGTACAGGCTAATGCGCTCGCCTTCCATCATAGCGAACTGAGTGTAATTCCTGAATAGCCAATAAGTGATACCAAAATAAATAATAACGTGAGGGATTTGTACATTTAACACACTTCAACCAAGTTTTAATGGGGTGGCACCATCCTCATTAAAAAAAATAATGAATAAAGTACGTGACAGTAAAAATGTGCTATTTGTGACCAAAAATTAATAAAACCTCGGAAAAATTAGAAAATGAAATGTCTCTTGCAAAAACTGTCTAAATCTCGCCCTTCAAGACTGATCATTAAATGTTTGATTTCACAGAGAACTGCTATTTCCTTCCAAGTATGCAACCAGGAATGACTGACAGCTTGCCACACCAGTGTTGCGTGTGGGCACTTGGTTTGTGGCAACGAGGAATCATAAGTTGCATCGTGTAGTGTGGTTGTTAATAACATTGGTGTGAGTCGTGGTTCCCCCTCTCCCGAAATCCCCACCAAATATCGATAGTGTAGTTCCCCTTCCCAAACATGAGAGAGTACTGTAGTAGACTATAAACCCACACTTCACTATTTTGCATGCATCGTGCTACAAGTCGACATGACAACATACACCAACGCCGAAATGACAGACATGGTTCTGCTGTACGGTGAAATGAAAGGTAATGGACGCGCTGCTGCACGATTGTATCACAAGACATTCCTTGCGCGGAGGCAACCTCATCACGAGACCTTCAATAGTGTCACCCAGAGACTGCGTGAAACAGGCACGTTTAAAGTGCGAGATGGCTCTCGTCACCCAAGGAATGTACGTACACCAAATTTGGATCATTAAGTTCTCAAACCTTGTGGGGGAAAACCCGTCACATTCAATTGTATGGCGTGTCCTGCTACATGCCTGACACGTGCGAAATGACCAGGCATTGTCACCAGCAGATTTCGCTCCTCGACATGCGTTCTCGCAGTGGTTCCTGCATCGGTGCACAGAAAAATCCAGACTTTACGTCCATCGTATTGTTTACTGATGAAGCGATATTTACGCGTGATGGTTACTTAAACAGCAGGAACTTTTACATTTGAGACATCAATCCTTATGCAACTGTCATAGTAGCGAACCAGCAACGATTCTCTGTGAACATTTGGGCGGGTATTGTCGGCGACCATCTCATTGGGCCTCTTGATACCACGCCGATTGAATGGACACATGTACTGTCAATTCCTGCAATTCCCATTGCCAGAGTTCCTCGAGCATGTGCCGCTTGCAGTTCGGCAACGTATGTGGTTTCAACACGACGGTGCCCCTTCACATTACACACGAGCTGTACGGAATCAACTTAAGGCCATGATCTTTCATTTATTTCAAACAATTTCAAATAATTTTAATATTTTTCAACCAAATGCTTTGAAAAAATTTGAGTCTGTGTACAGTCATACGATACACAATTTTAGCCAGAGCGTTTTTTTTTAATAATGTGCCGTTTGCTGCAAAAAATTATTTGTCTTCATTTTGGCTAATTTTGACAACATAATACGTTCTACTTCAGGGGCAAAAATCTAAAAATCTGTTTGGTGTATTGCAAAAGAAAAATCAAGGTACAAACGGTGATACATATAAGTGATAAAACTGCCAGAATGAGCTTTGACGTGTGTATTAATATGCGTTAAAAATACAAATTTCGAAGCCACTGCTGAACTAAAGAGCGAGACCTTAAAACGGCATTTCCAACACAGTGGATTGGAAGAGGTGAGCCTATTGCGTGGCCAGAATGTTCTCCAGACCTTAATCCACTCGACTTTTTCCTGTGGGGTTCATCAAGGCTCTGGTGTACGACACACCCATCGAGTCGGAGGAAGATGTGCTAGCTAGGGTAATGGGCGCCTGCGACAAAACTCAAGATACACCAGGTGTTTTCGAACGAGTACGCCAGTCTTTGATACATCAACTCAATTGTTGTAATGAAATGGGAGGCCACCAATTTGAACACTTGTTGTGGAAATTCTTATGACAATGTGACATTACATTGGCAATGCACAGACGTGCATTAATTTTCTTGTTTTATTTCTAGTTAAAGTGAGACAATCTCACCTAATCTGTTTATGAAACTCAATAATATCTTACCACGCACAAAGTTGCAGGTCGCATTTCATTACGGCGCAGCACGCAAACAGTCATTCCTGGTTGCATACTTGGTAGGCAATAGCAGTTCTCTGTGAAATCAAACATTTGATGACTACCCTTAAGGGACGTAATTTAGACAGTTTTGCAAGAGACATTTTTTTTTTCTAATTTTGCATAGGTTTTATTATTTTTGGTTACAAATAGCATATTTTTACTGTCACGTACGTTTTTTTTTTTAAATAAGGGTGGTGCCACGTTATTTAAACATGATTGAGGTGTGTTAAATGTACAGATTCCTCACGTTATTATTGCTTTCGGTGACACTTATTAGTAACCAGAAATATGTTTCTGTCAAGCAAGCCGTTTTCATAACATCACAATAATTACAAATTTTTTTCTCAAATTTTAGAAGCGTCTCTCTCTTTGACCTGAACCATGGGTTCACTTAATTGAACTTTCTATTTTCGTCTCGTTTCCGCCTCAGGAATAACCTGTTAAAGTTTGTCGGTATGTTTTAGATACACACACACACACACACACACACATATATATATATATATATATATATATGTGTGTGTGTGTGTGTGTGTATTCGAACGAATGATGTATTATGTAAATCGTCTACAGACAATTGTTCATTGTATGACCTGCTCTTAGCCTTGAACTTTTCAAACCATTCCGTTAGTAAAAATCTATAGTTTTTTGCACCGATGTGAAAAAAATTACCTGTAATGGCCTAAACTAAGCACTGCCTAGCTGAGAGCTAGTTTAGGACAAGCTGGTGAAACCGGCCACCAGCCTTGCTGTGTCCAGTGACAGTTTCGTATCACTGGGCACGGCGGTCATAGGCTTCGCGTAGCTGGGGCATGCTATGATGCAGGCAGGGTGGCGTGGGCAGTCGCAGGAAGACGGGGGGCGGGCCAGCTTACGTCCGGCGAGCCGTGTCAGTTTCAAATAAACCTCCTTGATAAGGTGTCGTTGAAACTCGCAAAGTGCAGCTCTCCACGCCCCCCGCTGCTCGAACAGGGAAAACTAAGTCTTATTGAAGATGTCTGAAATCTGGCTTCTAAAATGGCTTACAACTACTGCAATGAAAACAAATTGTTTAATAGTAATAAAATAATATATTTATAGTATGTTACTCACGTGAGTAAACAACATATTACTGCACATATTTTCTCTTTAAAAATAGTGAAATTTTATTTTTATTTATTTAATTTTTATTCTGAAAGTGGAAATCCATTAAATCTTGTTAGTTTGTTCTCTTTCCAACATGTCCTTTTCATGATAACATATGTTTCAATGTGCATAAAGTATTTTGATGGATATTCTCTTGAAACAGTCGAAAGTGTTACTTCACATGACATGATTCAGATTTATATTTTATCAAATTAATTGGCAACATAGCATGTTATGTTATAATGTAGTATATTATAGATTTAATATGAACCATTGCTAAGTTCAAAAAAATCTGTCCAGAAACACGTATTTCATCCTTAAATAAATAATATAAACATAAAATATGACGCCTGAAATGTTTGCCAACACTAAAAAGTGAAATTTTTGAAATTCATTGAGTTACCTTGGTTGGCAGCTCTTCAGAGCTTACTTCTGCTATATTCGGCAAAAAATCAGCACGTATGAGAGTCTAGAAGAATATTTTACATAAGTTTATTATTACAACATTTAATGTACAATAAGCAATAGGGTGTATTAATTTATTTATTTACAAAGTTGGGATATTTAAGCTGATATGAGCAAATATCTAATAACTCAAGATAATTCTGTATTTTATTTCAAAAATTTTATGAAAACTTGACATTCTTATTTTTTTACTACAACACAACACACAACAACTACCTCTATTTGTGTTACAGACTACGAAACAATCCTCAACATAAATATTGTGTAAAATTTTCAATTGTAATGATTCCCTCGATTAACATGATATTCACAGGCATGTATATTTTTTAGTTGTTACGTTTCCCAACGTATCCGACACCGACAGAAATATAACCTACCTTTGTCTGGGAATCGAGGTTGTGACTTAATCGGGGTGATCTTGCTTCTGACCGGCTTTTAAGTATTAGAAAGCAAGAATGTATTCTTTCAGTAAAAAGTTTAAATCGAGTGATGTCTCCTTGCATAGCGTAGTTAATACTAATTTTACTACCACCTCTCATTTTAATATATCCGTCACCGACTCCTGCGTAACTATAGCGGTGGAAATTTTTCCTTGTCGAACTTCGTTAAGATTTTCTATTAAATTCCTAACCTGTAGTAGAATTGATATAAACACGACGTACAATGGGTGGCAACATTAAGGAACCTGCTGGGGTCAGGTAGGTTCGCTCAGTCACGTGACCACAGGATATTTAGTTAGTTTGAGATTTTCCAACTGTCGCTACGAAAAAATTGCGCGTAGTGTGTGTCACTAATACATTAAACTTATCGTGGATGAGTCTGCTCTGTATCCCGCTACTCTCGAGTGGTATATCTCCGGCAGTTTCAACACTACGGGATTGGTGAATACTATTTTCTACGCCATCTCCATTTTGTGTTCTGAAAGTACGCGGTCCCGCAGGGGGATCACCTGGGGCTAATAGTCTAGGGCAGGGGTGGCCAATCTTTTTGAAGTTATGGCCCAAAAGTCGAACCGAATCATGTCGCGGGCCACGAAAAAAAACTTTCACGTCGCCTACTTTTTATGAGCTGAACACTAACGTGCTGTTTTATAGTAGTGTAACAGAGAATTGTCTCCACAGTATTTAGATAAGGAGCGTTGCCGAGACGAAATCATTATATAAATGTTTTTGCTGTAAGCGTAAGTAACTTTGAAATATTATGCAATTGTTTCAGGTTATGGCGGGTCGTTTAAAATGCAGTGGCGGGCCAGTGTTTGGCCGCCCCTTATCTAGAGTGAGACTGTGGTGGTTCGCCATTGTCTTCCACAGAGATGGGACAGAACCACCAGTCATGAACCCAGGGAGGTTACACAAAACTTCCCCGGCCGGGAATCGAACTCGGGATACTCGGCTCATCGGCCAGGATCTCTGACCACTGAGCTAAGCGGTCGGGCTGGCAGAATGCTTAAGAAAAGTCTCTGGTAAGAAGTTTCATGTATTGTATGAGGATATCGCAGTAAACAACTGTTCTGGAACACATTTTTTTTATTCAAGATAAAAAACTGTTATCTACAAACGCCACATTTTACTTTAGTCATATCGTACGAAAAAATAGTGATCATGGCTGAAAGTTGCATTTTAGGGCCATTGAGTTCAGCTTGTTGAAGGTGAAGAAGTGAGTGCGCAAAAATATTTTGTCAACGCTCAACATCAAGGTCTTTAGCGCTGGTGAGGGGTGACATGAGGTGAGTATGGGGTGGTGCCGTAGTTGGCCGGAAGAGGCAGGGGAAGCGGGAGATCCCCGAGAAAACCCACCGACCAGCGGCATCGTCCGACACACCTGCCCCGCTGGATTGCCGTGGTTAAAGAAGAAAAGTACAACACATCCTGGCATCTGTGGTGTAATGCTTTGTCTTTCGACACGTGTAGTAAGCTACCATTATTCTGTTGCAGTTCTAATTTGCGTGTTTACTGGACTACAAAGAGCTCAATCGTGGAAGCGCACGGACTCTTAAGAATGCGGGGTAGATAAATAAACGCTGAAAACATCAAACGATTTCTACGCTTTTTTCGAAGCCAATAGATAAAATACTCAATGGCAATCCTAGATACTGGTATTTGCCAACTTTATGAGTATGTATTTATCCAGAATTACTAATTCGTTACGCGCGATCTCTTGCGCCGCAGTTAAAAGCACGAGGTTCCGGCGTCAGAGATTGTGCCTCAGAAGTTCGTAACACTGGAAACAATTTTGTTTAAAACGATGGCTAACACTATTGTCTAGGATTGATATTGTTTAACTTTCGCAAATTGGCTTCAAGAAACCTACAGTTACAGATTAATGCTTTTAGCGTTAGATTGTACCACGCCCTCTTAAGGTCTACTCTGGCTCGTTCTTCACATGGCTCATCGCATCTGAGTGCCAGGCGCTCACTGGCGTATGTCTCCTCCTCTAACTCTTTGTTCTCTTAAGTATAATTTGTGATCTGGGCACAGCCATATGTGATGGCGTGTAACGTCGTGAAGACTCCAGCCATGTGTGATGGTGTACAACGTCGTGAAGACACTCACCCCAGCTGCCGCAGGTCCGGGTGAGTATTTTGCTGCCGTCAGGGTTGTAGAGGGTGAGCCTGATGGTCTTCCAGGTGCCATATTCAGGCGGCCTGAGGTTGATGACTCCCTCTTGCACATTGCTCTGCTGTTCCGCCTCGCGCTTCTTGGCGGCCGCCTTCTTGCTGCTGGACATGTCGGCACCTGCGGGGTCGTCGCTGCTCTGCGGCCGTGCACACCTGGCGCGGGGGAGTCCACCTACCGGATGTCTCTATGCCTGCCTACAGTTCCTTTGCGCTAATCAAACCTCGACCGGCTAATGGCTGCTCATTGCCTTGATGAATACTAATTACCGCAGGCAGACATCCCCACCCGCCCTCTGTCGGTCAGCGCACAACTACACGTGTTATCGCCTGAGGGACGGGCGAATGTTACGTAACGACGAAGTGTTCAATTACGCAATTACAGAATAGAGGGTAACCGACATAACTGACCTTCACTTTTCCGTTACAAAAAATTACAGCATTAGTCCTGAATCACGGTACTTTTCAAATGTCCAAATTTGGAAACCCGTCTGCAAATTTTATATCTGAAGAAAACAACAGTGAGATCAATTCTATTATTTCGTGTGGGTATACAGAAAGTAATGGACATCGTTACAATCGTGCACAAATTTAGTGCTTGAAAGTAATAGCATTGTTTCATTCAGACTTGGTGTACACCTGTGCAGCTGGTGCAGTGCAGTTGCACCAAAGATCCGTCTGATGGTGTAGATACACCAGCGCCGTTGAATGAAACTACTTTTGGCGAATTCTGTGCCGCAATATATGTGTAAAGATTTGTAAAAGGATAAATATGTTCGTGAAAATAAAAACGTAAAGGCACTAGTAAACGACAAAATTAATATACGTTTGTCTCATCGGCAAATTTCAAATGTGTGTGGTGGTTTGCACTTGGTAGTAACATAACATGATCACTTCATACTTCGCATATAAGTTAAGGTGTTTTTTTTTTTCAATTCAGATCTCATAATAGCTTATATGAATGCTTTTTAAAAGTGGCATGCTTATGTGCGAGAATACTTCATTTTTAACTGAATGATGACATTCAGTTGTGGCCGGGGTTTTTATTTTATCAATAATTAATATTTTACAAGGAAGTCCAGAATTAGTGTTCGTTTAAAAAATTAGTTCTATGTGCTATTAAAAGATACAATGCTCAGTAAACAAAGGCTTAGTTTAAATACGAAGTATGAAGTGTTGAGGTTATATTACTATAATGTGTTAACCACCACACCCACAAAAATTCACTCCTAATGTAACATGCATTTCTTTTTGTCGTTCACTATTGCTGCCCTACTATCATCTACAAGAATTGTTAAAACCTTCTCACACACACTTTATCAGCCAAATCTGCATAAACGAAACGTAATAAATTTAAACTTTACGCGCTCGTTTACTACACCACCTCCTCCAGACCAGGAGTACTTTTTTTCTGCAAAAATTACGATAGTGTAGTTACACCAGCTTGAATTAATCTCAGTGTAATCACAATATGACGTCACATCCTGATGAATGAAACGCATTTTTTTCTGGTGTAGCTACACCAGCTTGAAAGAAACGAACTATTGTTAATAAGGATTTAACGCTAACGTAGGATTTGTATGGCGGAGGAATAAAAGATAAATGACAAAAGCAAGCGGATTCAAATAATCTAAGGTTAACCTTCGAAAAAAAAAAATCACAAACATTACCAAACATAATAATGCACACTGTCTCTTAGTTTTCATCATCCTGGTACAAAACACATCTTAAATGATATCCCACAGCGCCTAAGAAATGTGTTACCTTATTTTACAATAACCATGTGCAAAATGTCATATTATCACTGTACCTTATACTACTTTTTTGTACAATTTCTGGAAACGCTTATCAGTACCCTAAACAAACGACATAACAACGCTAGAACAAGTAACAAAACGTAATAACACACTTACTACGAAAAAAAAGTGAATGCAGCCTTACGCAATTATCTTCAGATAATATGTAAGAAACTGCACAGAATCTTGTCTTGATGTATTATAACTAGGGACCTGAAAAATTCGCGTTTTATTTTACGCACACGCTATAATTCCAGCAACTACATGTTCGTGTCACTTTCTCAAGTGGCCCTGGAAGTCTCTGAGCCAATAATTAAAACATACCTTTGCCCCATATCACTGTGTCAGCGAGCAACCAATGAACACAGGTTGTCTGCATGAATACACATATATTCTGGGAGGCAGTGAACTCGCGAATTTTTCCCTTCACTATTTATTAATGATAACGTATTTTAAGACAAATAGTCTTACTAACACTATATTTATATAGCCTATGTATAAAAATAAGAAATTGCAAAATGCCTTCAAACTGTCGTTGATAGTGTAATCTATGATTAAAGAAACGTAGTTCTAGGCGTACAAGAAATGGGTGTCAAATTTAAGTTGAAAACGTGACGATAGCCCGTTGATTTAAAAATATATAGACGATTAATTGAAAACACATTTAATCCCATTTCATAACTTTTCACCGCCTCAGCTATCAAATTTCGAAAAATTTATGAAATATACTAAAAGTATTTAAGTAAGCGTTATAATCTTAAGCAAAAATCGCGTCAATATCTAAAATTTTAATGAGATAGATATATATATATCGATCAAAAATTGAATATATATTTAACCTATTTTTACATATTTAGGGCCGAATTTTAAAATATCCTTAAATATATTTTCTTTCTTTATGTAAACATCATTCTGAAGCAAACAGCAGTTCGATATTTACGGAGTAATATGCTCTGTTTCATATAAGTTTGGATAAATTTGACAGCAACTTATGGGCAATAATTTTTTAGTATTTTGTGTTTTGTTGCACAATGCAAGACATTTTTAGCTCTAAAATGAACTTGAAATGTCCATATAAGCATTTGTACTGCCAAGTCTGCCTTGTGTAATGACAAAAATAACAAAATATTACAAATTATTGCCCATAAGTTGCTGTCAGATTCATGCAAACTTATATGATATGGAGTATAACCGAGAACACTTTTCACGTCTATTCACTCCCTTAATTAAAGACTTTCAAAACGTCTTGAAGTTCTATGTTATATATTTGTATACGTATCTAATTGAAGTAAAATTCACGATGATAGTCCATTGGGTTCCAGCTGTACAGACGAATAATAAAAAACACATTTCCCCCCTTTTTCTTTTTGAGAGTCAAATTTCGAAAATTCGGAAAACTACTTTTTTAGGCATTCACATCAGAATCACTTTGAAGTAAAAATCAACTCTATATCCCGGAGGGTTCGATAGATAATTAATTGAAATCACATTTCAAGACTGTTCACCCCATTTAAAGGTCGAATTTCGAAAAACCCTTAAATTGGCTTTTTTTATGATTGAAGTAAAAGTCACAACGATAAGCCGTCGGGTTCGAGCTATGTAGACGAATCTTATAAACCATATTTCACCCTTTTCACCGCCTTAGGGGACGAATTTCGAAAAATCTCTTCTTAGTGCTCGCCTTCAACCTAAAGGCAATCCATACAAAACATGTCACGTTTCTGGGTCCATCGGTTTGGGCTGCAGTTTGATATATCTGTCAGTCATTCATTCATTCAGTCAGTCGGTGTTATGTTTTATACATAGAGATATTGTAAAGCTACTGGCAACTCAGCGCTTACACACATTTTGGGATAACATTGGAATCTACTTTTGCTTCATGTAATACTATATGTAACGTGGTCGTCGTCTGTTTCTATACCAGGTGTTGTAACAATTCTGAGGCACTGTTGTGTCAATCTGTTTGATCACAAACACGACAGTCATGCGGACAGTTTGAAGTATATTCTTTGTCGCCATTCTATTCTACTCATTCATTATTCATTCCCTTAGGCTATCAACGTGTTTCGTAAATAAACATCGTATATGGGAAGGGCCCAAAATAAGTGCAACCCAACACACCTTTTATTTGACAGATTTCTGAACTGTGCTTACGTAGGCTTCTAATGGAGGATGACATGAAATGAAGCCCTATGATGCGAAGGGCGGCGGAAATGGGAGTATACAGAGAAAACCCACCTGCTAACGGCATAACCCACATGCGTAAAATCTGGGTATTACCTCGCCATAAATCGAACTCGGATCGAGTGCTCTAGCCACTGCGACAAACGAGGCCCCGGCGTGTTACGATACAACACCAAGAAATTGAAGCCTATTTCTTACGAACAGAATGGAGGAATTCATTTATACCGTACTAGACGGCCGGCTGCGGCGTTGCCCGCGTGAAATTATGATATTAAAAAAGTAACTCTGAATAAAATATGTGATGAAGGCGTTTAACAGCTGGCGTACTCAATAATAGTGAACTATAAATTGTCTTAGCTCAGTGTAAAGAGCGCGCGCAATATGCTCGTATGATGTCATAGTAATTCCCATCGCAAAGTCTCGCACGGGATACGAACCCGTAACCGCACCCCTCCCACACCACAAACTTTATACAATACCTGAGTGAATGCTTAAAAGCAGGCCGTGATAATTCTTTCGCATGTACAGGCTACAGTTCAAAGAGGTTTTATTTATGAGTAGGTTGGCAAAAAGAAACGACTGTTGAATTATTTCTCCGTGATCATTTTCTTTTTTCAGGAGACTAACATTGTACTGCTTTTCACCTACTTAATTTTCGGATTTCATAAAAACCTGAATTTGATTTGTAGATATTTACATAAGCTTCATTCTTATCAAAAAATCATCTCGATATCTAAACGGGTATAAGCGGTACAGATGATTTTTTGAAATCAGGTTTTATTTTTTTAACAGCTTTCAAGGACGAATTTCGAAAAATCCTGAAATTACTTTTTTTTATATATTTACGTAAGATTTATTTTAAAGCAAAAACCATTTCAATATTTCCAATGGTTTAGGAGATAATTGGGATTAATTTAAAAACACGTTTTATTTTTTAAGAGCTTTCAAGGATGAATTTCGAAAAATTGTAAAAACACTTTTTAGATATTTTCTTAAGCATAATTTAAAAAAAGAATCACCTCACTATCTTAAATGGTTCAGAAGAAATCACAGATTAATGAAAAACACATTTTACGGCTTTTCACCCCTTTAATTTTAGAATTTCGCAAAATCTAAAAATTTACGAATATGCATTTCTTTGGGCAATATTATGAAGTTAAAAAATTTATGGTAGCACTCTCGGTTAATGAGATATCAAAGATTCTTTTAAAACACATTTCACCCCTTTTCACCCCCTTAATTACCGAATTTCGAAGGAAAAATATCCTTTCTTAGTGGGTGCCTACGGGGCAAGGGGAAGCTTCCCTCAAAATTTCATGGTTCTAAGTCCAGCGGTTTGGGCTGTGCGTTGATGAGTGAGTGAGTGTGTCAGGACACTTTATTTTATATATTATGACTAGCTGTCCCTTTGCGGCTTCGCCCGCGTGTACTATAGAAAAGAGTAACTAAATTTTAATAACGTATTAATTGATGGTGTTACTATATTCTCTGTATATCTTTATAACAACAAATACAAACAGCTTTATCCAGTCCACTACGCTGAGGGTACTTTAATTGCAGAACATTTTAGTTTTTAATTCATCTTTATTTCTCTACAAAATAGCTACCCGGCCGCGGCTTTGCCCGCGTGAAATTATGTAATACAAACAGTAGCCTAAATCTGGATAAAATATGTGATGAAGGCATTTAACAGCTAGCGTACTCAATCACAGTGAACTATAAATGAGGGGCTGAGAACAAAAACCAGGTAAGTGACTAAATCCTCATTGTGAGTGATATGCAATTGAAGTATAGCTCTGCATAATAAAATCCACATCAATGTTTCTGTTGTTAGGATTAATTTTTTATTATTTAGACAACATGAATGTAATGTTCAATGAGGAAAATGTGTTTATGGTTAATATTATGCAAATGAAAAAAATTACAATGTATATTGTCAGTCACTTGACTGGTTTAAACTACAAGAAATGTTTGAGCAAAAACCAGGTAAGTGATTTTCTGTACACACAACATTCACTAACCCTGTATAAAACTTGATAAAGCAAAGTATATAACCGTTTCTATCCAAACACATTATTCATCAATCATTGAGGCCCTACTGCCTGGCCTTATTTATTACAACTCTCCTTCA
>PNEQ01039090.1:9825-33702 GCA_003012365.1 Medauroidea extradentata | reverse complement strand
GCCAGCAACATGGCGGAAACACCTACTGCCAATCAGCGTGAGGCAGCTGCTCTACTAGTCGGCAGCCAGGCCAATAGGAAACCTGTAGTAACATGCAGGAGCCAAACAGACACGGGGCTGGAGTCTACAGCCTCGGGCAGCCAATAAGCGGCCAAGTTCGCCTATATCAAACGAGCCGCCACGTCATTTCACGTCTGTATTACTATTTAGTCTGTGACTGAACTCTGCGGGTTTTTTATTCGTCCGAGGGGTCAGATCACTTGCCTCCCACCAAGGCGATCCGGGTTCGACTCCCGGCGGGGTCGGTCTCCGGATTTTCGCATGTGGGAATCGTGCCGGACGATGCCACTGGTCGGTGGGTTTTCTCGGGGATCTCCCGTTTCCCCCGCCCCTTCATTCCTGCGCCGCTTCATACTCATATCATGTCACTCTTCACCAGCGCTAAAGACCTCGATGTTGATCGCTGACCAAAACCTCTTCACCATTTAACTTTTGAAGAAAACCACTGGCCGTTACCGCATTAAATGTAAAATTATCTATAATTGTCTTACTGCTTGTATGGTTGGCGGCGAATTGCCGTATGTAATTCCATGTATTTTCATATTTAAATGCAACAATACTGAAATAAAATCAACTGAAATCGACATATTTGTTTTTTGTATAATTAATGGACTATTTTTTTTTATCAAACTGTGTAGTTTTTACCAACTGCACAATTTATATTTAACGCATAAAATTTTAAGTGACGTGTCCGGAGAGGTTAGACATTTCCGGTCGTTAACCGTTACGCGCGGAAAGATACGAATGGATATTGGCTGAAATATAAATTTAGCGAAGATTTTTGAGTGTTCACTTTATCCTCAACAGCCTATACGTGTGTGTGAATGTGTGAAGCACAAGAACGGCAAGAAGACGAGCTCCTTGGATTCAGGACATTCACACAGATACCACGGGTGTGGGTCGGGCCGGGGGGGGGGGGGGGGGGGGGGGGGGGGGGGGGGGGGGGGGGATTGAAGCTGCAGCGTGCGCAGCAAGGCGATATACTTGAACACTTCCCAGGCAGGAAATTAAAGCAGCTAAGGTAAACTCGCCGTGCTTTCTTATTTCCGATCTCGCAGGCGCCGCACGCATACTCGAGACTGTTTAACCAACCCCCAACCCTCCCACCTTCTCGCCTTAACTTCATGGGCTTAGACGGAGCCTGCATTAAAAACGTTTCGCAACGCCATTTCCCATCGCGCGGTCATTAATCATTGCTGTGTGCAGACCGACAGCGTCATTTACATGCAGCCGTCCGACGCGGCAGAAGGACGCGGGAAGGTGGGCGGCGCACTACGTGGGTATACGCCCAAGGGGGAAAGGAGGGGAAGGTGGAGGTCACAGACCCACGGCTATCTCAAACCTTTTGAAATTGACCTCTGAAAGGAAAAAAAAAACACTGCCTTTCTCTAACTAATTACTAGGGACTCTGGTTTATCGCGGTAAAAGATAATAGTTCCCCAGGCATCATTGTGGCACCGAATATTTAGGAATACAGAAGTGAAATAGCTGGTAGAACGGCCAACTCAATCACACACGCCACAAAAATGGCTTCGCTGGTCGGAAACATGGCGGAAACGCCTACCGCCAATCAGCGTAATGCGGCTGCCCTGCTAGCTGGCAGCCAGGCCAATAGGGAGCCAACCGTAACAAGCAGGAGCGTACACGGGGCTGATGTCAACAACCTCGGGAAGCCAACAAGAACATATCAAATGAGCCACCACGTAATTTCATGTCCGTGTACTATTTATTCCGAGATTGTGACATGTCGATATCTGGCGTTCTTCGTTCGTTGTTGGTAGAGACCTGGCGAATTCGCGTTTTCTTTTATGCGCAAGCCAGAGTTCCAGCAACTATAGGTCTGTATCACGTTCACAATTTGCCGTTGACTTACTCGACACTTCCTGGGAATAGCTGAGCCAATAATAAAACTGTAACTAAATACAGCCTCATTTCACAGTGTCAGCGAGCAGCTAATAAACAGCTGCTGTCTGCAAGATTTCACATATATTCTTGAAGGCTAGCCTAAAGATCAGTGAACCCGCGAATTTTTCAGGTCTCTAGTTATTGGTAGGAACTTAAAAAAAAATCGCGTTTTATTTTATATACACAAAAGCTAGAATTCACACAACTGAAAGTTTGTGGCGCTTTCACAATTGGCCCTATATTTATTAGACGCCTCCTAAAGTACATCAAGCCAATAATAAAGAAGCGCATAAACACAGGCCCACTCGTTTGGATTCGATAAACAACGAGCAGCCAATGAGCAGCTGTTGTCGGCTTCAGTAAACTCATATTCTTGGAAGCCAGTCCAAAGGTCAGTGAACTTACGAATTTTTTCGGTCTCTAAAACTTGTGCACAGCTACTAAAATTTGTGATTCACATTTATTTAAACACATACATAAGTAGATTTAATAAGCCGATTCTGGCTCACTTTTTTCCAAAAATCTGTTTTTTATGCCGAATTCACTGTAAAACGTAAACAAAGCGAAAAACGGAAGGGGGCGATTGCGCACGAATTAAAAAAAGATAATTAATATTTAAAAACAAGTCCACTGCTGTTAATAATATTTCAAAATGATAAATACTTTTATTCAGTTTTTTATTTTTCCTTATTAAATTATTATCTTATAAATGGAAGCCATAAAACATTTAAAAGTTGTTGAGCAGAGAGCTAGGGCATGAAAATGAATTGCTAACTAAAAATAATTCAAAAAATAAACTATTAACAAAAAATAATTCTTTCTAATTTAATGTTTTTAATGCTCGTCTTATGTATGAAAATATTTACAAAACTTAGAATTAAAGGATTTATGTAACTTGTATTTAACAAATAAAACAGATATACAGTTGAATATATTAATAAAAAGACAAATAGTTCGGAAAAGAAAGTTTTTATAAAAATATTTTATCAAAAAATCTATAGAAAATATTAATAAAAAGTTAATTAGGTTTATATTTTGCGAAGACAAAATTTATCTGAAAAATGTATTGAAAAATTTCAATGTAAAGCCCATTGAAAAAACAAATATTATCTGAAAAATTGACAGAAAATGTCAAGATCGTGTTGATTGGAGATATATTTCAGAACAAGAAAATATATCTGAAAAATGTATAGAAAATTTTCAAGCTCGTGTTGATTGCGATTACAGACCTATTTCACAAAATCAAACATTAACACAATTTTATAGAAAAATGTCAAGATTACGTTGATTGGGAAACATTTTCACAATGTCAAAAATTTTCAGAAAATTTTATAAAAAAAAATAGCAGATATAGTTAACTGGGGTTATATCTCAGAGTATCAAGAATATCAGAAAATTGTATAAACAAATTTTAAGGTTGTGTAGATTGGTATTTATCACACAATATAAAAAATTAACACAAAAATGTGTAGAAAAATTTAAAGATATAGTTAATTGGGGGAATAATTCACAAAAAAAATATTAGAAAATTTTACACAAACATTTTAAGATTATATTGATTGGGATAAAATTTCACAATGTCAAGAACTATCTGAAAAATGTATTTAAAAACATCAAAATGATGTTCATTGCATGTATATTGCCACATATCAAAATTAAAAAAAAAAAAAAACATTTGGATAAATTTCACTGAAAAAATATTACCCTGGTAATACTGAAATTAATTTAAAACTATAAAATATTACAAGCAAAAGTTTTTATGTTTTCATATTTAAATTTCTTTTGTCAAATGTTTTTCTAAATAAATGGAAGCTTCGCTAAATACTCTCAACGAATCTTATAAGTATAAAAAAAATCAGCGATCTTACAATAGGTTAATCACTCCCAATAAATTATGTTGCAATAATAGACACATGATTTGGTCCTAAAGTAGTAGTATCTTCAGAAGGTTTTAAAGTTGTATTACAAGATAGATATGTCCAAATAATTAATGATAATGTTTTAAAAGATGCTAACAGTGGAAAAACGAATTTTGGACATAAAGATGTGACAAATCATGGAAGCAAACAAATGTGTTATATCTTATTCACACAAAAATAATTTTAAAATATTTTAATTTTAATAGTTTTAATTTTTTTTATTTTTTCTAATGTTTTTTTTAATATAATGAACATTTTTGTTTAATGTTTTTTAAAACTTTTTTTTTGATAGATTTGAATGTCCCATAACTTGTGGTGAAATTGACCTGCATGACCTATGCATACTCAAGTCCCGACCATTTGTCCACTAGCTGCTACTCAGTGGAACAGCAGACAATGAACGAATAGACAGGGCTTGAGTATGCATAGGTAGAGGTACGTAAATTTCGCAGATTCATTCCAGGTCAGGTTGAACGCCAACTATGTATACTTCATTGTCATGTCTGTGACTTGCTGGCGACTGTTACGAAACGCGTTTGACTACTGCAAGCCAGTAGTAAATAAGGAAATAATGCGAAGTGCTATTTCTTGCTACCTGCTTGTACGGTTATAAGCCAATAGATAATCGATTGTGGCCAGTGGGTGTATAGGACTGACAAGTCTAGGCTGCTGCCAGATGAATCCGCGAAATTGACGTACCTCTATGCATAGAATATTTGACTCTAACGTGCAGGTCATTGAATTCGCGAAATTTCACCATCTCTACCCATGACCATTTCTATAATGAAGTTCAATATCAAATTCATGAGTATTTTCGTATAGATTTAAAACACGAAAGCCTTTATTAAATGTATCTCCATCAAATAATTAAAATTTCCATTTTCGCAATTGTTACATTTCATATTGCATTTATTAACAGCTATTGTGATGTTGAAATAAACTTTTCCTTCCCGAACAAAACAGTTAACAAAATGAAAATTTTAATCAATGTAATGACTATCAAACATTTATATCAGTTGTTCCAATTAATGAATTTTAAAAAAAGTAGTAATGTTGTTTAAGAAAAGAAGAAATTTAGATTATATGACTTTGTCAAATCAAGTAACCATATTGTACATATATATAATTATGGTGTCATTTCTAACACAGCAGATATTTCAGCTGAATCAAAGTCAATAATATTTACTTTTAATCTCTTATTTCTAACACAGTATTTTCCACTTTCGCTGTTTGGATTGGGAAAAATAAAACATAATGTGGTCCATAATACATTGTTTTACCAAATGACACTCTTTGTTTAAATGATGCAATAATACTAGTTTCTCTATTATTGTATTCTACACGTTTTAGAATCATAAAATTTGCTAAATTACAACACTAATTTATTGTTTCAAATGGAGCAAATTTTTTTATATTGTATTTCCACTAAACCACTGACTTTTTTCTAAGACTTTCTTATTTGTAAAACCTAAAAGTCGTAATGTTTTTTTTCTTTTTTTTTTTTTTGCAATATATAATTGGTAGTTTTACTATATCAGTAAAAGTATGTTATTGACTCTAGCTGTAAATAGCCATAAACCTGTCAAAATAATAATGAGTAATTATTACATGATAATTATGATTTACTGACATGACACTTTGTTGAACATTTTTAAGTTAAATTCCAATAACATTTCAAAAAAATTAAAACAAGCAGAATAGCAGCTATTGAATGTATCTTCCGTAACATTTATGTAAATTTTGATAAGAATAAATATGCCCTCATATCTGACTGAAAATAAGTTTCTACTTTACCTAACAAATCATTTTAAAAATATATACATTTATTTACCCTATAAAACAGAAAATTAAAAAAAACTCTTACTTATTTAACACTTAAAAAAAACACAAGTTTTGCAACTTTTTCTGTGCCAAACGGTTCCTTGACGTTTATTTTTTCTCTGTTTTTTGAGAATCATAACACCTTTTCGGAAATACAACGAAATGTCCAACCGCGCCACCTAGCATGAAGTTTAACTCTTCGGCGGATAAAAATCATAGCTATTTATATGAAAGGAATAACAACAGGGTATATAGTGATTGCTTGATAACTACAGTACTTAGAATTCGGGGGGCAACGGTGGCCGAGTGGTCAGATCTCTCGCCTCCCACCAGGGCGATCCGGGTTCGATTCCCGGCGGGGTCGGTCCCCGGATTTTCGCATGTGGGAATCGTGCCGGGCGATGCCGCTGGTCGGAGGGTTTTCTCGGGGATCTCCCGTTTCCCCCGCCCCTTCATTCCGGCACTGCTCCATACTCACATAATGTCATCCCTCCCCAGCGCTAAAGACCTCGCTGTTAAGAGGAGTCCTTCGCGGTGTCAAATTTCCACCTTTGACGCGTGGGAACAGCGTAGCGATAAGAGCCAGTGTTCCACGCTTGACGAGAAGCATATCGCCTCTATTCGCAGCGCGCCAAACTGGCGTGCAAGGTTTCCGTTGTAGTCTTTTTGCTATGGGACTTTAAGCGGTGACCCCAATATTTTATTTTTAATTGTACGAAATAAAGACAAACGCAGCCTCTCGTTTTGCTCTTTACAAATTCAGGTAATATTTACGGAGTTACAACAGTCTAAAAAAACGTTTTTAGCCATTTTGAGAGGTCCTAATATCATGTTTCTAACAAGCGTGCTGGATTTTTGAAAAAATAGAAGCATCGTTTCAAGTGTGTGTTCTTTTCGTAGGTAAACATAATATGAATAAGTTAAGCGGTTTCGCGTAAAAATGTAGGCTATACGCGTGACACGCTGCACCTGCAACGCCGTTCATGCGCCAGTCGAGGACTCCTCTTAAGCGCTGACCAAAATCTGTCACTCACTCGAACATCGGGGCGAGCACTGTTTGACGGACCGTCCAGGCTGCCGATATCCAGTGGCGGCTCGTGGGTTGTTGCCAGGTTGAGCTGCATATAGTCGGAACTGGGGCACTCTTGATGAACGCGCCTTAGACCAACGACCATGAAATATTCACAGGCTACTAGATCTGTGGTGACCACTCAGTAGTAAGGGGCACCTGCACATCAGCGTGTCAGTGGCTGTAGAGTCAACCAGCGCACAACCCTGTGAGTGCAGCCCTGCCTGGCAACAACCCACGAGCCGCCACTGCCGATACCATCCACCTGCATGCCGTCTGTAAGCTACCACTTGAAGTTACGTTCTGGGACGACTGACGGGCATCGCGGCGAAGAAATGGTTGCCAAGGCTCCCACCCTGCAGCGCTGCAGTCTACCTCTAAGAGGGAGGGATGTGCCAAAATGAACTATTGTCGCGCCACGAGTGGAGGTTATGTGAATTAAAAAACTTGGACGGACCTCTACGAAGGCTGTGTTTTGAAAATAATTAATGTGATTGGTTGTAATATTTAAATCTAATTGTAGAAATCTAACAGGAGGGAGGGTATTTTAAAAAATATATAAATACCAGGGCAGTTCCTTTGAGAGACAGTGAACGAAAAGGACTGCTCCTGGATGTCTTGCTATTGAGTTAAGTACTGTAATTCAGAGGACGGTGGGTTTAAATTCTTCGCAATACGGGAAATTGTGTTAGTAGAAATGGTAGGTGCGGGATTGTTTTATTCTTGCAGAATAACTTGTTTATTTTCTTGTAATATTTCTTTGGGGAACTTAAAGTCTAAAATCTCACAGGAAATTGTAAACATTAAAACTGTGAAGTATAAATTAATGTGTCTTGATGCTGTAAGAAAAGTTGCATATTACTGAATATCTAGCCAGACAATATGAAGTGTTAAGGGCGCGGTATACCGCAATTTTCATCACAATATTTTTTTTTAATTTGTACTACATATTTTTTCCTTATTTTAGACAAATTGTGACTAAATTTGGCTCTTATGAAAATTTTTATCTCTCATAGTTTTCGCGTATTGTCTTGTTAAATTCAAAGTTTGCATGTTTCCGTAATAAGGACTACACTACAACCAACTGACATTAAAAACTAAAAAAATTCACAGTGGATAAAGACATTACACATAAAAACAAAGAATTATTTTTTTTTGTATTTAAATAAAAATGCTAAAATAAAATTAAAATTTGTAAAATTCAATAACTTTTTTAGGTTTAACATAGCTGAATTTGTATCCTACAACATCGTTATTCACTGTGAATTTTTTTTCAGTTTGGTAAGTGAGTTGGTTTTAGTGTCGTCTTTAAAATCGGGAAAGCGCAAGTTTTGGCTTTAACGAGCCACTACGCAAAAACTATGCAAGATAGGACATTTTTATAATAGGAAAATTTTGTCACATTTTGTGTTTAAAAAAAGAGAAGAAATAACTGGAACTAATAAAAAAAATTAAAACATGATGACGAAAATTGCGGTAGACCGCGCCCTTAAGGTAATAATCAATGTGGTTGAAAGTTAGACCGGCGACAGAATGTTTTATATCATTTAAAGGAAAATAATTGTATGTATGAAGAAACTTTGTGAGATTATGAACAGAAGTATGATAAACAATGATATATTTTTGTATACTTAAAAGAAATTTGAAATGAAATTATTTTGTGAAACTGCTAAAAGGGAAAATGTAAAATAAATTTATGTGTTTTTATAAAAATTTGCATTTCAAATGTTTACACAATTATTTTATTTCGTAGTTAAATTTATCACTTTGTAAGTTGGCAACAGTGTTGTGTTTTTATAATTTAGGTTTGCTCTACTTCTTGGTGACGTCATGGTGTTTATGAAGGTTCCACAATTTGTAAAAGAAAAGTACATTAAAAATATAGCCTACCCCATTAGTACTGACACCATTAGGCCTAATAGCATTACAACTTAAAGCTTGCTATAGGCAGTTTAAGATAAAGTAACCACTTTTGAAACCCTAGTTACTTAATACGATTCCGATGATCAATAGTATCCTGCCACATTTTAATCTAGACAAAGCAATATTTCCAACAATCAAAGTGTACAGAATGTAACGAACCCCAAAAATTAACATCTGAAGTCGTAGTAAATAATATTTTTTTAATCATTATAGTAAACAGGATGTGCTTCAAAAGTTCTTACTTTATAGTTAACCCCCTATACTGAGAATATTACTTAAGTAATTGTCTTTTGTCCACCGCCTCAATTAGTTCCTCCCTTAATGGGTATTAAATGCACCAAGGCTTGCCACATCGCTATTCATTTGTCGCACAAGCGAAACTGTGAAATTGATAGGAACGTAATGTTCCTTATATGCAACTTCCTACTCTAATGACTATAAAACTAGTGGCTTCTGTGGTCATTAATGTCAACTTTACAACTGCCAATACGACAAGTCTTGGAACTGTTTCTTAATTGATTTCTCGCCGCAAGAAGCCTTTAGGAGATGCACTATTGTGTAAATCACTAGCCGTGTAACGTACACGTTTTATGAATTTTTGAGCGAAATGCGATTTCAAGAACAAGGTTTTTAATGAATTAATTAATCAACGAATTTACTTTCTAACCTTTATGTTTAATTTTGCTGCCTGTCCGTAAAATGTTTACATTTATCTAATGATTTACTTACTCATCAAGGGCCACTGAAAAGTGTCATAACTTGTATGTACGTCGCTGTAATCTTCAACCTACATAGAATGAAAGTGTGCCAATTTAAGTGAGTACGTCATGAATATAACAATGACGTGATTATTTGTATTATGATGCTATCTACTATGTTCGCGTAAGAGTTTACGAATTAATTGACACGATTTATGCTAGTCGAACAGCATGTAACGAATGTTGCGATATAATGGGCGTTATAGGCTAAGTAAGCTCAGAAATTCAAATAAATAACACTGTATTCCTCAAACGATATAACAAGCGTAATTCTGCTTAAATAAGGTGGTTGTGACCACTGTCGTAGAAGAACAGGTCTGGACACTCGCCTGGAAACTTGACCCCCTTGTTGTTTGGCTGTAGTTCACCAAGTTACCGATAATGCTATACATTATTGGCGCTGTAATCCGGGCGGTCGAGCTCAAACCCCGCCCACTTGCATCCCACTAAGATAAACAATTTATCAAAACGTATTTTTTTTTATCAATTTATGAAATACTTCCTTAGCTCACAATTTTAAGGCATGACTCCAGCAAACTTTATTTAATTTATAACGTTAACAATGGAAAAAAAAAGTGGGCGGAGTTTGAGTTCGACCGCCCGGATTACAGCGCCAAAAAGTACAACATTCTCGGTAACTTGGTGAACTACAGCCAAACAACAAGGGGGTCAAGTAAAACACATTGGTAGGTAGGTGAGTGTCCAGACCTGTTCTTCTACGACCGTGGTATAGACACATTACAGAGACTAGGGTAGTCAAGAAGTGACAAGCAGCAGTCCCCGATGTAGTGTTGCCACATTCAAGACTCCGGCCTTCTACTAAAGACGGCCATGGTCCCGCCTAAAGGCGACACGGTTGTTGAAGCACAAGCCAGTCTAGCTCTTATTGCGCGCTTGTTTACGTACCTCAGACGCGGCATCTAGCGCCTGCTGTACAGGGCCCTTAACGTTCCGGCGGAACCCATATTTTCAGAGAGTCAAGAACATGAAGGGAAGCGGCCATGGCCTATTTTAAGGCCACGCTCCCCAGTTTCTACTGTTCGCGATAATTATGTTTTAAGACTAAGTAAGATGAGATGTAAATCTGTTCGGCAGTATTGTTTAAATAATATTTTTCACCATGTTGGCAGTTTTTTATTTCATGACAGTAAATACTACGGATTTAACTATCGTACGTTGAGCCTGCCATAAGATTACTGGCTTTCGCAAGTACGTGTAGCTGTTGTCCTATTTGACTGGGCCAATAAGAATTCCGCTCTGTAATATTTGATGCATGTTACTGGTCTGCAGACAACTACAGAGTGCCAGACGTGTATCACCTAATCATTAGAGACATGCAAAATTCGCGTTATTATTTGGTAGCAGACTAAACTTCACTTTCCTATACGTAACAGAGCATACTATGCGATTTAATTGGCTACGAACTTTTATATGTTGTCTTTTACTTGTGTTACGTCTTTACAGAGATTGATTGGCCTTTCTATCGTGTAAGCATTCTCCGCGGCAAGTCACGACAATATCGGCCAGTGGGAGAAGTCGTACGAACCTATAGTCACTTGTAGTCTAGTCAGTCGTCAGAAAATAACGCGAATTTTGCATGTCTCTACTAATCATACATGCTGCGAGAAACTACAGTGTTTTCAAGGGTACGTTGACTCAAGAAATTTTCGCGATATACCATCATCTCCAACTATGTGATTAACGAAATTGTTGTCAGTTGGCTTATTAGTCGAAACCGTATTAATTCTTCTCTTGAAAAATTTTGCTATACGGCGAAAGTTTTTTCAAACAAAACTGTCAAACAGATTTGCAATATCTGCTTTCATTTTATATATATATATATATATATAATGATCATTATTATCATCATAATCATGATCGCAAAAACAAAAGAAAAAGGAAAGCATGGCCAGACCGGTGATAGAAACTGAGTCTCCCCCCTTCCCCCTCATTTCCTCAATTCACCGCCTGAATGTGAGTACTTCCGTGCCACCTCGCTCGGTTTTCGCTTCTGTACGTGCACCCATTCTGAGTGTCAGCGGCCGAAAACCCTCGCGGGCTCTTGGTAGTTCCCTCCGCCCCGTATTTGGCGAGCCGCGTGATTTAGGATCGGCCGGAAAAACTACGCCCCCTTAATGATGTTGTCCGCCTTGCCACGCGTGGGTGACGAGTCAGACGGCGCGCCCTGTCTGCTAACCTGCCCCCCTCCCCTCATATACCACTCTAACCCACCTAGACTATAGGCAGGTTATTCCGTCACGCCGGAAGTCTAGCAGCCGGCCCAAAACATGCCTCCCCGCCTCCGACCAGATAAAAAAAGCGTCCGTGCCAAAAAAAAGTACCTGGTCCTGCCTCTGGCGGTGCAAGATTCGGATCGAAAAGTCGATAGTCCATTCAGAGATTGTCTTCGCCTGGTGCACGAACGGTTACGTGAGTTTTTTTTTTAAACGCTAAACTACTAAACATGTTCCTAATAAGTTTAAATAGTTTTTAATAAAATGAGACACAGTTTACTATAAGCAGTTTACTTAAAAGTGAGCACTTACCAGACCTTATAATAATAAAAAAATATTTAGACGCAAAGTTTTGAGAACTGCAATATCTTTACACTAGTTTTTAGTGAACGGAAGTCTTCGTAGTTAGTAAAGACGGAGGCATAATGTCTCTCAGGACGCAGTGCTAAGTTTATCCTGGACAGCATATAGATAGACGATTGTTAAGGCCATGATCTCTTGTTTCGAATTTTTTATAGAGACATTAGTTTTTTACGCCTAAACGAGAGCAGATATACAATATCTGTCTGGCAGTTTTGTTTAAAATCGTCTTCTCCACGTTGGGTGATTTTTTCAAGGCCGTAAATACAATGCTTTTACATAATTAGGTAACTAACGTAATTCTGGTTAACTAACTTTTCAGTTGAAACCGTACAATCTTTTTATTTTAAAAATTTAGCTATGGCGGCAAACCCCATTTTAAGGCCCTGATTCATCCTTTCTACAGCTTGTACGATAGTTATTTTTAAAATTCTAAACGAAATAAGATACTGTAAAACTGTTGCAAAGTTTTGCTAAAAACAGTTTATACCATGTTGACTAATTTTTTCGAGACGAAATACTCAATTGTTTCTGCTATCGTGCAATTAATGATATTCTCATTAATGAACTAACTAGCAAAATATATATAACTGTTTGCCTAGAAAAAATTACACTACTTAATAAAAATAATTTTTAGCAAAACTGTTCAACAGTTTTCCAACATCTGCTCCCTTTTAGGATTTAAAAATATAATAATTGTGAAAGAAGTCGAAATAATGGATCATGGCCTTAAACAAAACTGCCGAACAGAATTTTGATATCTGCTCTCGTTTAGCTTAAAAAAAAATTATAATCGCAAAAATAGTAGATTCAAGAGAGGATGGCCGCAAGTGCAAGTCCCACATGTCTAGTATGATTAAATTGAAGTCCTAAACAAAAAAAAGACTTTCAGAATGACGATACGGAGAAAATATTGATTCGAAACAATAGGTAGTTAACATTACATTATATCCATTAGTA
This sequence comes from Medauroidea extradentata, assembly GCA_003012365.1. Lineage (NCBI taxonomy): Eukaryota > Metazoa > Arthropoda > Insecta > Phasmatodea > Phasmatidae > Medauroidea > Medauroidea extradentata. Next base: position 20,693 of record PNEQ01039090.1, on the reverse strand, counting down.
CCCAGACTGTACGTCAGCTGTGAAATATAGCTCTTCACTGGATAACAGCGAATTAACCCGCTGCGCCATAAGTTTATATAAATAAACAGTTGCCATATTTTTAAAAGAATTTCTTTCAAACACACGGCTTATTCTTTAGGCCTACATTCTTTGTAGCAAAAATACAATAAACACGTATTTCGTTACATAAAAACCGGCAGGTGTACTGTGCGTCTAGTTTACCGATGAGGCACTATCACACGAGACGGCGTAAACAATATGTACAATTCCTGAGACGCTTAACTCGTGTTGTTTATATCTGCGACTGTTGATGTTTGAATACGAACAGTACGCACTGACTTACTTCTGCATTTTATTTGCTATATTTCAGAAGTTTCGAATCACTGAAAATACTGAGAATCGGACCCTCATTAATATTTAATTTTTGTTCCAAATGATGTAAGGAATAAGTCGCTGCGTATAACAGTAGCTCATATATTCATTAGCTCTACATATATATATATAGGGCAAATGAATGGCATTTAAAACTTTTTGTCACGTTTTAGGGGATGCTGAAACGAGTAAAATGTTACAGGACACTGGTGTACCAAATGCTGGTAAGTGCCTGAAAAACTGCACACAAGTTGTGGTGTGTGAGGTATATGAAAACTACGTTTGAATGGCAACAACTGGCACATTCCGTGACATTTCCCCATTCACTCTAGCTACTCATTTGGCTTGTGTGTGTATTAGCAGTTAGAACCACAGTAGTACAGAAATTACTAGTCTGGCAGTTGTAGTACGCAGGTGACGCCAACGGAATCGAACCGAAGGGACTTCAGCGGGAGGCTAGTAATTATTTACACATGTTTGCGGCCCGATGAATTGTCAGATGTGCCCATTTTATGCACTGGTTGGCTCCTCAAAAATAATTATTTGCTACATCAGCACAGATTTTGAACCTCGTATACCACAACTTGTGTGCCGTTTTTCAGACACTTCCCAGCATTTGCGACACCAAAGGCAAAGGGACAAGCAGACAAAATAAATGAATCATATAATAAAAATACGAGACAACGATGAGACGAAACAAACGCTGTAGTTTTTCAGAGAGTAGAACGACGTTTCGAGAACTGGAATCTGTTCCCGTCATCAGGTTGAGACACAGGGTTCAGGAACACGAGTGCGACTGATGAGGAGGCAATTATTGACTCTGGTAGCGGTGACTGGAGTGTTTGATTTCCTTTTGTGTTGTAAATATGTTTCTCTGTTAATCAATGGAATCCACATACTTTTTTTTAAATTCAATGCTCTGCTGACAGAAAATATTTCTGCTGCTAATAATAAGTGATGATTCTTTGATTTTTCCTTTTAATTTTTTCGGTTTCGTGTGAGTGGTGTCGAGTCTTCCCAAAGTAATTTTGTGGTTATTTTCCTATACATGTTCGTGCCTGATAAACTACTGCGTTTTGCTTCGCCCCATCGTGTGTCGTATTTTTATTTCGTTTTTTTAAAATCATGTATTTTATCTGTTAGTCCCTTTGCCAAAGCAGGTCTCAAACCTATGTTGTCTGCCGTGTTGGTGCCTGAGTATTTCTTTTTAGTTTCTGTTTTCTTATCTATATGTCGTTGGTTTATTTGACCTGTTTAAATTTATGGAATTTTATGTACTGTTTGTGTCCTGTTGACCCTCTGCTTATTTCCGATTTTCTATTATCTTCCATTTGGGGAAAATGGAAGGGGGAGAATTACAACTTGAGAATATTCACAATACAATAAGAGGACACCGATTAAACGTCATGAAGCGGGGGGTTTCAGTATACAAACAACATGATGCCGCCGCCGATTCCTCATATGCCCCCGCAAGCCGTGCTGTCGCGAGGCCGATAAAATGTATGCCCATATATATATATATATATCAATTTGTCCGTAAAAGGAATTAAAGTGGGAGTAATTCTGCCCTGAGAATATAAGTCAAACTTTTATCTCTTTAAACAAATAAAAAAAATACTACTCGGCCTTTCATTGTTTTAAAATTATTAAGAGCGCAGTTGCTTAATATCAAGTTGTATATTATTTCATGCATAAATAAATTGCAATTTGTAATATATTTTTAGGGTAGCGTTTCTCCCAATACAATGCAGTTTATGGAAAAATTGATAACACATTTTCGACTTAATTTTTTCAAAACCTATCGCTAGATAAGGCAATATTTGCGTTATTATTCGGTGAAAGACTAGAGCGCATTGCTCTGTACATGCCTGAGAGCAAAATGTGATTCCGTTGTCCACGGGCTTGTATACGATGTTAGTTTCGTGTAGGACAGGACCTCTTGGGTTGGTCACTCTACCGAAGAATTTTAAATTGCGGGGCAGAACATGGCCGTCTTTAATAGAAGGCCGGAGTCTTGAATGTGGCAACGTTGCATCGGAGGCCTGTTACCGGTCGCTCATTGGCTGCCCTAGTCAATGTATTGGCCGTTCACAATAAAATGAGCACTGCATAAAGAATTTTTCGGCCGTTTTGCAGCCATTTTTAACTTTTTTTATATGAAAACATCCATGTAACAAAAAACCAGTGTAAACGTTTCAACAACACTCACAAATGTAAACATCTACTGGCCCAATAAAACATATTTTTAATTAATTACAAGTTCTTCTGAGTGTTCAGTTTATTGTGAACAGCCTATAGACGTGTACACGCCACTAAAGTTGCATCTATACACGTTGCAGACACTAGGGTGGCCAAGAAGTGACAAGCAGCAGGCCCGATGCAGTGTTGCCACATTCAAGACTCCGGCCTTCTACTAAAGATGGCCATGGGCAGAAGCGATATCTGCGGCAGGCAACGATATTACAGGCCAATGAGAGGCTTCGAAAGAACGTACATCAGACTGTAGTCTAGTCTAATGCCAGAAAACAAAGCCAATATTGCACTCTCCAGATACCACAAGGTAAAATAAACACACGTAGTCCTGACACATTCTGTATGCACGAGATAGCGTGAATTTGTTCACAAACAATGCCAAAACAGCCATAACTGAAATACTTAACGTCATGTTATTTAATGCACCACGGATATTATTTCCATTCAAATAAATTGCTCGTCAAATACAAAGCTCAGTAATTCGCAAAAAAAAAAAAAAAAAGCACTGATTATTTTTCTACGTATTTTGCGCAAGCAGCAGAATTAATTCCAAAGCTACAAGATACAATTACAGATGGCATCTGCTTCATTACACCGGCTCTTGTTGTAAATCAAGCCTGTAAAATGCATTAATACCTGACAGTACGCCGGGTAAGATGTGGTAGTTATCTTCCTCGCGAATCAGATGAGGTTGTACAAACGATGAGTGTATAGCCAATCTTTATTCCTGCAATGTGCAGTTGCAAGTCTGCAACACTGGAAAGAAGCTGAGCCTAAGATGGGTGCTGCGCAGATACGCTTATCTCTAGAGATGATGGTATTTCGCGAAAATGTTTTGTGCTAAAATAGGACGCGTGAGCCATGCTGTAGCGTGGTAGGAAAAGCATTTTTTTTCTTGTGTAACTTTCAAAAATGTTTCCAATGCGTTTATCTACGAAAATAAGACACACTTCAAAGTGTGTCCCTATGATTTAAAGAATGCCGTTCGCTTTTTAATAACATTATTCCCAAGCTTCTCAAAAGTGCTTAAAATGGCTTTTTTTCTCGTTGGTGTAGCTGAGAAAAAATCGATCGTAATCGTAAAACTAAGCTATAGAAAACTGCATTGGAATTTACCACAAAATTTCCACAAATAAAACAACAGGGTCATCGCTCGAAGTCCCACTGCAAAACACATTTCACGAACAGTTTAGTCCTTAGCGCCTAGAGGCGATGAGATGTTTGAAGGGACGTGTTATCTTCGACTTATCGCCCTCCCTGTTCCCGTGTCCCAAACGTGAAGAGAAAGCTACCGTCCTCTAACTCTTAAAACACTGTAGTTTCTTGCGATTGGGCGATATACGTCTGACACAATGCGGCTGTCTGTAGACCAATAACATCCAGCAAATATTACAATAGCGGGATTCTGATTGGCTCAGCCATATAGGGAACAAGTCTAAGTACAAGTTAACGCCAGTAATATTTTGATAAGCTGAACGTAATTTAGAACTCAGCAAACAGTCAAGTTTTCCCGCAACAAACCATCATCTCTGCCTATCATACATCGCTATTTCTGCCACCTCCTTCCGAAGCAATTTTTGATAACTCTAGATATCTGAGGACAGAGAAACCAAGAATTTTCCTAAACCACTCAAATAACCAGATTTAAGAGTCTACTTAAAAGTAACAGGCCATTTTAAAAACCGAGCGAGGTGGCGCAACGGTAACACATTGAACTCGCATTCGGGGGGACCCGGGTTAGATTCCCGCCTCAGGACATCCTGATTTCGGTTTTCCATGGTTTCCCGAAGTCACTCCAGGTGAATGTTAGGGAGGTTCCAAAACAAAGGCCATGACCGACTCCTCTCCCAGTTCCTGCCATTGTACCAAGTTGTGTGTCACTGTCTCCACTGACCTCAAAGATGAAGCCCACGTACCTACCCACCTGCTGTCGTTGTTAGATTACTTTCTTCAACCGAGCCACTTAAATGTATTGATTTCTCCATCATCAAACACAGGAATTTTCCGCGAATAAAGACACATGTAGGTACATGGAAAGAATTTTGCACCAACCTATTTCAGCGACTTACAGGGACATCTGCAGCTTTGCTCAGTTGTTGTTGGCAGCTTGTCTCATTTGACTGTGCCCGCTCAGAACAAGGTTACTGTGACAAAACAAGCTTGTGAACTGCGTGTAGAACTTCAAGACTCTGAGAGATAAGAACATCTGATCAGCGACCATGAAGCATATCTGCATATGTGCACGTAACGCATTGAAACACGTTTGGTGCAAAATTTTCTAACCAAAAAGCAACGGCTCTAGTTATAGAGTTACCAAAAACGTCTAAACTGTATTAAGTAGCAAAATATAAAGACGATCGTTTAAATATTATTCAGTAACCAAACCAGAGGGCGCGCAAACTTTTAAATCAACGAACACCTAAAAAGGATTTTATTCTTATTTTTAAGATGCGCGGTCCCCTTAATGCAGCACAAGCTATTGAGTCGAGGAATGAGATATAACTCAGGCAAATATTGTGAAATCAGTTTCGCGTACCGCCACGCCGCTCACAGAGGCGGAGAGAGTTGTACTTGCTGAAATCGATAATATAATAGTACGCGACGCTTGCCCTTGCAAATATTTAACGTAAGTATTTTAATTGAAATGTTTCGACGAAGTGGCCGGATAGTACGCCAACAGCTCCCTCCGCGCTCACCTTTACTTCTCTCTTCAAATCTCGACGACGACTCTTTCATCTTAACATTTGGCGGGAAAAAGTCTCCAGTGTACAATAATCCTTGGGTGCGCCTTCCAGCCAATGGAAACCCTGGACTACCTAGCTCCGCCCCTCGTGAGCAAAACATCGCGCTACCCTTGACCGTTGTTTATTTGTTTGTCCAAGATTAATTATTACACATATGTTGACATACCCTTAATTGATTACAAAATATTATTTTCATTAATTAGTTATAACTATTCTGACACCGATAATTATTCAAATAAATAAAAGTAATTCCCACTGCCAGGTTATTACAGTGGTGCTGTGGCAGAAGGTGGGGAGATGGAAAGAAGGGGGAGGGGGCTGCAGGACGGCCCAGACATTTTGTGACGGCAGACACCCCCTCTCCTGCCTTCGAGGCACTTGAATTTCATTTGCTATTACTAAACTAATCCTAAACTACTTAAATCTAATAATACAACTAAATTACAATTATTTCCAGTACCTATGTATCAAGACGGTTTATTTGATACCCGACACGAGGTATCTACAATCACAAATGCCATTTTCCTCAAATTACATAATTGAGTGTACTGAGATATATAAAAGTTCCACTTTGGCTCGTCACAAAGAGCAATTCTCACAACATGTTTAACGGCGATAGAAGTTGTGCAGGAGGTTCAAAACACATCATCACACTATCGATATTTTTATGTCACAGCTTTCACGACAAAATTGTTTAAAGTGTCACAAAGCATTACATTATTCAATGAGCACATTACGCGACAGAGTAACTGCCCCAAAACTGATGAGTTGGCGCTGGAAATTTGGAGTGAACTGAAAGACGTAATCTCTACGTACTTGAAAAATTCGTGTATTTTTAGACACAAGCCAGAATTTAAACAACTTCAGTTTGTGTTGCTTTCGAAGTTTGCCATATATTTATCTTACACCTCCTAGATTGAATCAAACCAATAATAAAGATGCACATAAACACTGGTCCACTCATTTAGAATCGCTAAGTCAGTGAGTAGTTAATAATTAGCTATTGTATTCTTCATAAAACATATATTCTTGGAAGCTAGTCTACTGGTCAAAGAACCCGTGAATATTTCCTGTCACTACTTATCATACACTTTGGAATGTGTAAATAGACAGTTTTCTGTGGTGGGTTGTTGCAGGGCATGTGGAGTCGGACTCGGAGTCGTGAAGTCGGAGTCGGAGTTATGGCATTTTTGTGTGGAGTAGGAGTCGGAGTCAATTAAAACGTAGCAACTCCGACTCCAGATCTGACTTGGCTAACAAATATGATATTACTAAATGTTAACTGGAATTAAAACTCTAAAATTCTTAAAGAAATCACAGTAATTATTAGAGCATTGTTCAAGTGTAATTCCTGAGTAACTGGAAGGTAGTTACTGTGCAAAAAATTAAAGGGGTTATTCAGTAAATTTACAAGTTTATATTCACTCCGTGATGATGAAATGTATTTTGAAGACCAACATTATACAATCCGCTTGTGTCGCTATGTTAAGGGGGCGGTCACGTCAGTTTTCAACGTCTTTTATTATTTTAATATTTGTACCAGATATTTTTTTCTTATTTTAGACATAAATTGTGACTACATCTTCCTCTTAGGACATTTTTGTATCTCTTATAGTTTTTGTGTAATGAGTCGTAAACGTCAAAATTTGCACTTTACGGTTTTATGCACGCCACTAAAACCAACTGACATACAAAAAAACCGAAAAAATCCACAGTGTATAACACTGTTGTAGGCTGTGATTTGACACATATTAAAACAAAAAAATATATACAGTTTTGTATTTTTTAAAAAATTGTCGAAATTATTACATTTTCATTTCAAAATTAAGCATTTTTATTAAATACAAAAATATTTTATTTTCTGTTTTATGTATTTCAAATCATAGTCTACAATAATCCGAAGAGGAATATTTAATAACAATTTATGTCTAAAATAAGAAAAAAATATCTGGTACAAGTATAAAATTAAATAAAGACGTTGAAAACTGAGGTTAATCGCCCCCTTAATGAATCTTGGTTTTGGTGGAGTCGAAGTCGCAGTTGGAGTCGGAGTCGGACAGTTTAAAAACTTGGGAGTCGGAGTCAGGCAGTTGAAAAACTTGGGGGTCGGAGTTGGAGTCGGAGTCGGGCAGTTGAAAAACTTGGGAGTCGGAGTCGGGCAGTTGAAAAACTTGGGGGTCGCAGTTGGAGTCGGAGTCGAACAGTTTAAAAACTTGGGAGCCGGGGTTGGAGTCGGAGTCGATAGCTCTGGTTACCGACTCCACAGCCCTGGTTATCAGAACACAGAAAATGTGTGCCGTATATTTTTGAAGAAAACACGGGTCAGCTGATTAAAAAAATATCTGTTTAAAACTGTAAGAAATCTGTGTGTTAGGGATAGGAAACACCTGAAAGAAAGTCCTGCTAAACATGCTGCACAAAATGTTGCTGATATTCGAGACTGACGGGGTTGAGAGCAAGTGTACGATGGTGGGCGAGAGGAGGGAGGAGTGCATACCAGGACACAGGCAGTGTAGCAGACCGAAGGTTATAATTCTGCAACATATGACAAATGGCTCTAAAGTGTCTAATTGGCTCCAGTATCTAACATGGACGCTACGAATGAACAGCTGCATGGAAGATATGGTATTTCTTTTTTTATCCTTGTCCAGAGCTGTTCTTGCAAACGCGATGATTAACTGCAAAACAGCAGACTATGTATCACAGTGTAACGCGAATTCTTAGCAATCCAGTCTCAACTCTGTTGGTCTTTTTCCTTCTTCCAACGAATGTGTCTGTCGGCCAAGGAGGGGGGGGGGAGGCGGGGGAATATTTATGGTCTCATGTCGGCACCGTAAATTAGTCGCCCGACACTATAGGCTATCAATAACTCATTCTGTTCTAGCTGTAACTGCAGAGAACATGGGTTTTACCCACTTTGTGGTAGTGCATGCGAATTAATTCTACAATTAACATTTTAAATACAGTGATTTGCACTTGTAAAAATTCTCTACTCGATGGAAAAATATTCGCCCTTATTGTTTGATGAGGCTATGCTGGCCGAATTAAAAAAGAAAAAAAACTATTAAGTTATGTCTCTTTATTAAAAGACGACCAATGCATATTATCCTGCTGGTCGCAGAATCACATTTTTATTACATTTCCCTTCCGTAACCAGGCCCAAATCCAACGTTTTCAAATGTTGTATTTAATTCATTAAGGACGTTGGACCCGTAAAAATTCAAAATTTTATATTTGTGCCAAACACTGTTAAACCTTTACACATCAGATAACATGTCATTTCCCCGAATAAAAAAAAATTAGGGCCCATAGTTTTAGCATAATCACCTATCTAAGTCACAAAATGGCAGTTGCGGTGTAGCCAAAATAATAACGAATAAATAACTTGCAGAAACAATATAATTCATATCGATACTTAACTATGTGAACTACTTAAAGATACTTTTGTAAACACAAAGCGATACATTTTTGTATTTTATTTTAAATTTATGAAAGTGAGTAAACTTTGCATAACTTTGACTTTTGGCTACTACTGAAATATTCAAAACTAACTTTTGTCAAACATGTCATGAAATACATTGATACACTGTCTTTCAGTTCCCGTAATTATGAATGCATTAGTTAATTACTTTTTTTGATTTTGGCTGCACCGTAATGGCCATTTCGTGACTTTGATGAGTGATTTTGCAAAAACTATTGGGCGTAATTTTTTTTATTTGGGGAAATGACGTGTTATCTGATTTGCAAAAGTTGAACGGTGTTCGGCACAAATATAAAAAAATGAAATTTTACGGGTCCAACGCCCTTAAGTAATAATTGTTAGCTTGCTTATAAAATTAATGGAATGTTCCCTTCCGGAAACTACTAACGTTTCCGAAAAGTGACGCAACATCAAACTGTACCAAAATTCACCGATTCGCCCCAAAGGATTCTGAGGTATTACCTGGCTGAATTTTGTTGCATACTTTTAAACAGCTGCATCACAGCAGCACACGACGCTTGTACAAGCCAATTCCTGTGGGTAAAGTATCACTTTATGTCTACGAACCAGCTATTGAAATGTTGCCACAGCAACATTCTAGGCACTTGCAACGAAAGGACCGTTTTTGTTGCTCACAATGTACTGCTCAAGTAGACAACATAAATGTTCACAACCCCTGGCGACGAAGTAATTTAAGCGACAACTGAAGTGGGGTTGCTTTACAAATTGAATGGTTCACACGAACAACGTTGTAAGCAACAAAATGCAACAGTTATATTCAATCAAATACATTTCTTATAGTAGCACTTTTGTACTGCTCATAATTTTATTTACATCTGCATAGTGGTTTCAACTGTTGTCTCAAGCAATGAATATGTATCTCACACGTGCAGAGGGACAGATGCAATGGTTTCCAAACTTTTACCCATGTTTAGCAAAAAATGTTGGTTACAACGTTTCTCTCGTGAGTAATACAATTGAAGATCCCAATTACACTAAACATTACCCACAAAGTCGTAACTTAGCTCAAAATAATTCTTCGTATTTTGCAAAAATATTACTTTCAATGGCTAATACCTAGAGATGTGCAAAATTCGCGTTATCATTTGGTAGTAGACTAAACTTCACTTTCCTATACATAACAGAGCATAATCTGCTATTCAATTGGCCACGAACTTTCATGTGTTGCCATTTAAGTGTGTTACGTCTTTACAGAGATTGGTCTCTCTACCGTGTAAGCATTCTCCGCGGCAAGTCACGACAATATCGGCCAGCGGGAGACGTCGAATGAGTCTATAATCACTTGGATTATAGTAAGCTGTCAGAAAATAACGCGAATTTTGCATGTCTCTACTAATACCTCCTTTAAGGCCATGCTCTATGGTGTCTACAATTTAGAGATATTAATTTTTTACGCCTAAACGAAAACATATGTCAAAAATCTGTTCTGACAGTTTTCTTTGAAACTGTCTTCTCCATGTTGGCTATTTTTTTTTCAAGGCAGTAAATACTATAGTTTAGCTAATTATGTAACTAACGAAATTCTGCTTAGTTGACTTTAAGTCGAAACCGTAAAATTTCTTGTTTTAAAAAATTAAGCTGTCACGGAAAAAAAAAACTATTTAAACAAAAATGCCAAATAGATTTTTATATCTGCTCTCTTTTAAGCTTGAAAAAATAATTGTCGCTAAAACAGTAGGAACACTGGTTGTAATGTGTCTCATATAATGTCTACTTACTTCTTCGTGAGGAATCACCTCCTGAAGTCAAAGCGTTTCAGTGGCGGCTGGTAGGTTGTTGGCAGGGAGGGTACAAGTTGCAGTCACAGACTAAATAGTAATACAGACGTGAAATGACGTGGCGGCTCGTTTGATATAGGCGAACTTGGCCGCTTATTGGCTGCCCGAGGCTGTAGACTCCAGCCCCGTGTCTGTTTGGCTCCTGCATGTTACTACAGGTTTCCTATTGGCCTGGCTGCCGACTAGCAGAGCAGCTGCCTCACGCTGATTGGCAGTAGG
>PNEQ01039085.1:0-19640 GCA_003012365.1 Medauroidea extradentata | reverse complement strand
ATATTTTGAATGTTGAGGTATACAGAGTTCGCCATCTTGTCGCTCACGCACGCCAGACTGCCATCTTCCGCGAGTCAACCAAATGGAATTATTTTTGCCAACAAAATCATTTAGTCCATCGAAAAAAATTGTTGGTTCAAAGCACATCACTCACAACTAACAATATTATTTTGTTGACCAGTTGTAACAAGTTGTTTGTTTACACAAAATATTTATTTGACGGCCTATATTAACCAAATATACGTTTGGCACAAACAAATTGCGTTTAAATGAATAATTTGGTCGAGGGAAACAACTAAAATAGTTTGGAGGACTCCAAGCTTGGTCTTACCAACAAAATATTGTTTGGCTGAAGCAAACATCACCCAAACAAATATATTTAGTACAATGAAACAATTCTTTCTCTCAGTGCGTGGCGTTTGTAGCTGCCATACTTTAAAGAAACAACATAAATACTGACTTTGTACTATTTTTTTTTTCAAGTATTACCTCACGAAGTTATTCGTGTTTGGTTTATTATCAGCATGACGAACACGATACCATTTACACATGTTTCAGCTGCCTGGGACCTACCATTTTTGTTCACAACTACTACGATATGTACGCAGAATACTAGCAACAAACTGATCTGCGACTTTAAAAGTATTGTACTTGTTTACAGTGAATGTCCACCATCGTCTAATTGCTGAACACTTCACATGGATTTTCGCAGCATTGCGTATGCTATAGGCTCTGTATGTCTGCGAGAATTATTCAAGTGAGCTTTGAACATAAACGGTGATATGTCCTAGAGAGTAACAACAAGAGGACTTTTTTTGTTACACAGGTCTCATTTCTCAGTATACCATCTTCAAATGTTCGAAAATGCTGATGGTAAAAAAGTTATATTCAATTAAATGTTATCCCCCCGTATTATTTTCATAAGGGTGGAAGGTATCAAGTTGTATTTGCTGTTGCTTTGAAGGTCCCAACAGCAGTAAGCAATGCTGATAATATTGTTTTATTATGTCATTTAGTTTGCGATATTTTGGGGGAATGCGATTATAAATTTCGGTATTGAAAGACTCATTACTCCCGTAATATTAAGTTTAAGCGAAAAATGCAAAATATAATTTGTGCTTGTTTTTTCCATATGGAATGGCCTGCCGCAGTTTGTCGGTGTTACTCAGTAACATCCCGTATATACATATATAAAATTGACTGTGGACATAAACAACTGCCTGGACATGGCTGCAAATGTTGGCAGCACCACCAATCTCACCTTGCACAAGCAAACGTAATTATCTGGACACAACGATCTCACGACGGTGGAATTCCTCCATATAGTCGTTCACCTGGCATAACCCCTCTGAATTTATTTCTTGTGGGGTTATAGCAAAACAATATATTCCTAACACAGTTCGATGAACTAAACGGCACGAAGGTACATATCAGAAGTGAAATCAAGACTGTTGCAGCATACTGCACAAAACAAGGCAAGAGCGAGAATATTGCTTGCCTGTGCTCCTTGCTAACAAGCGAGCCTACATCACGGGCAGCTAATGATAAGGACAATATTTTAACAGTTTTACTTTGATATGCCGAAGACCACGTGTGGCTAGCTAAATTTCTTTTCATGCAATAAATGCTGAGGACTCCTATCAGACTTCAGAGACTCGTGGTATAACTGCACATTTGTATCCAATGCAGCTATGCTATGACTCTTGTCATTGCATTTCCCGTTGTATTGTTAAATATTCACGGAAAATAAACAGGAATTAGTAAATTTCGCTTAATTAAGTCATTCTTTTAACTTATTTACTGACCAAAAAATGGAAAACAAATTTTATTGATTTTAATTGAGTATTTTACTATTACAGATTTTTGGATACGATATGTTACTGTATCGTTCAGAGATTTGCATCATAAACTTTTGATTCGGGGGACTTTTTTTCAGGCAAGACTTCAATGGTTTGCTGTTATTTTAACCTTGGCCAATTGTTTATAGAAATACTGTGAATGTGTGCTATTATTTGTTTAAAAATTATACGTACTTTAGGCCTTTTTTCCAATATTACAAATAATAAATATGAAATTATCAAAACGTTATGTATGTAGGATTACATTTATTTTCAACGCTAAGTTCGTATGCACAATAGTTCGTTAGTGTATTAAAAGTATCTCATGTAAAGATTTGTTGTCATTTTGGAACCTCTGTTTGGGTGAACAAGCCTTGCACCTACATACTTATTTTTTTCAGCAAGTCGTTCACTACATTGCCTTGGCCAGGTACACAGCATAAAAAAATAACTCGTCAAAAATGCATTGCTGTTGCTATACATATGAGAAGAATATCTTTGTTCACCTACAGAAAAAAAGAAATTGTATTATTATAGCTAAAGGCACGATTATTTCGCTTATTGATTCTACTTCAGGTTGAATGTCAATATTGTATACTTCATTACTCCTTCTGTGATTAGACGGCAGCTGTTGTAACACATCTTTGACGACTGCAAGCCAGTCATAAATAAGGAAACAGGTCGTGTTGGTAACACGTGCTACGGTAAGAAACCAATGGATATTTGACTTTTGCCAGTGTATGTATAGGTCTGAAAAGTCTAGGCTGTTGCCAGATGAATACGCGAAATACTCGTGCCTCGTTGCTAACTAGAAATCTCTCTACCCCATTTTTTTTTGTATGGCACATTTTACCAACGGAAGAATGTTGTGGCATCACTTAGAAATGGATCTAATTTTGCCGCTGGATGGCTGCGTGAGTTATTGAACCGTTAACATTTTGTCAGGCACTCGTGGTTCGCGAAGTTAACCTGCGTATATTATGTACACGCCAAGCTAGGTAAAAATACAATGAGTAACGCGAGTGGCAACGTATGTAGTGGCGGGTGTGCATACTTGAGCTGTCAGATGAAGTGTCTGCTGGCGTGTAGAGGGACATAGTGGTTGGCAACGTGTTGTTTTCCTCTGTCTTTGACCCGTGGTGCGGAAACTAGGTTACTGCTTGCTCTGCTCAGACAGAACAATGCTTTGTCAACTTAGCACCTCTGATATAACTCATTGGTCGCGGGCCGCGCGCCAGTCCATCCTGCCAGCTCAACCGTCGCGGCCCTGTATTTTTACCATTGCAAATATTCCATAGAGTCTGTTATCTCCCAGAGAATGCCACGTTAAGGGGGATTGATCCCTGTCAGATAGGTTTTACGGTTTTTCATATAAATCTGGTAATAGACACATTGTTTTACTTTTTTCACGCTGACATGGCATAGTTAATTGTTTCATTCTGTTTTGGAATCCATATCGCATTGTTTCTGTTAATGTTGCGGTATCTGTAGTCGCTCCCGTAAATAAAGCAATTTTTCCTTTTCAGCTGTTTCCCGTTGCAAAATAATGAATATATTATGGTTCCAGCAATTACAGATAATCAATTAAGTTTGTATCTATGCCTTGTCGTGACAAAAATTTTGATTCATCGACTGGAACAGAAGTGATCGAGAAGAAACAAATAAATTCATGGTGGTAGGGATCAACACCCCTTAAGGGCGGTGCCCACCTTGAAGCCACGGCGGGAGCAAGCGTAGGGTTTTACAAGTTAAATGATTTCCCGCCTGGCTCAGTAACGGTTCAAGTTACATGTATGCCACCACTGACCTTTTTTGTTCGTCTCGGTGCCACGTACATCGCTATGGGTCGTATAGGCAATTTTATTCAATACCCTGAAAATTGTGGGGGGGGGGAAAAAAAAAAAACATTTTTACACACAAAAAACACGCGAAAACGGCTATTCATAATTTCTTTTCTGCGATTTTATTTACGTTGCATTGTTCTCCTTTTCTCGGCGCAAAAAATGGTTTTTGTCCGGAAGCAATATCACAAAAGGTGACCGAGTGGCATTGAAAATAATTGAACATGTAAAACCCTTTTTCTCCGCCAGGGCTCCGAGGAAGGCAGTGCCCTTAAGACTGCCGCCTGGTAAAGAGTGTTTGCATGTGTGTGAGAGAGAGAGAGAGAGGGGGGGGGGGCTAAACCTACGAGTCGCTACGAGTGACGCCGGCCAGCACGTGTATTGTGATGTCACACCACAAGTCGTAAATGCGCACGCAGTTTTCCCACTGTGACCCTATCATTTTATTGAACCAGACACTGTAGCAAAGTCCAGTGTAGTTGTAGACCTCAATTTCGAACGAATACGCTACACATATATTATTGATAGCAACCGTATGGAAAAGCCGATTTTAGCCAAGTTTGACGGCTTTAAAATAAAGGCATATTCACAAGTAGTCTGAATGTATTGTATTCCCGTAGATAGGCATTGTGGATGCGTGTTTACTGGCCTCTGAGAAAGAAAAACGTTATTACGAACACGCTGCACGAAGTTCGAGAGCCAGCAAGGCGGCAGCCTTAAGGGGTCTCTTGTCAGGAAACTTTTATTGTTTTAAAAATGTTCATATTTGTGTGAATAATTTTTTACGGAAAGGAAATTTTTTTAGCTTTCCTAGTTTTTTTTTAAATTAATGTGACGGCAAAGTCCAAATTTGCATAAAACTGTTTTATGCTTTAAAGGAAAACCAACTGCCTTTCCCACTGAATAACGATGCTGTGGGCTACAAGATCTATATAAAAACAAAAAAGTTACGGAATTTGCAGCCTATGTCTCTTTAAGAGCATTAAATTGGTAATGTGAGTATGGATGTTGCGACATTATTCTCCGGGTTCAAATATCTATGTATTCCAATTTTCATGGCGATCGGTTGAACGTTATAGAAGTATACGCGCTGCAACGCCATTAAGTGGCTAGTCATATTAGAATGAATAACATAAAATATCCATAAAACACTTAGATGTGCTAACTTCCATGGTGATCGCTCAACGGTGCTGGAGTTTATCAATCTCATACATATATACCAACATCCATGTATATATATATGTTTGTGTATATATATGTATATATAATGTGTGTGTATAAAATGTTTTTCGTAATTATGCTTTTACATAATCGAATGTGATTTGTAATGCAGGGCGATGTTCTAAAATACTGTATCAGCCAGCTTCACCGTTATTTTATGTGATCTTTGAACTATTCCTTAGCTGTTGTTTCCTTTCATCGTTCTTTTGTTTTATGTGTTGTCTTTCTTGATAAAACGACTGTATTCTGTCCCGGATTTTTTTTTCGTGTCGCCTTTCAGTTTACGGTAATACTTCTATGTTATTTATTTATTGACAACAGCTAACACAGGCTTTCCTTTTTATTTTATTGTGCGTTTTTTCTGCAACTCGGCAATATTCGCTTGCAGTGCATTTACAAAAAACTGTTCTGTTTACATACAGGCCTATTTTTTATTTGAATGTTTTACAAAGGGCTCGTCTCAAGTGCTCACATTTCCGTGACCAGCCTGGTTGTATTAATTGACGTCTCGTTGACAGCGAGTTCATCAGATTCGGAACCAATGGCTCGGATAGTTAAGAACAGAGAGGGAATCGACCCTTGCCTGTAGTAACAATGCCAGTAATTGTATAGAATGTTTTCGGAAAAACCATGGGAAACGATCACGTTGTCCGGGCGATTATGCAACCCTGACCCTCCAGAATGCTGAAGTAGATATGCTAAGTTACTCTGACTCTATTTCTTGTCTGGCGTGGTCTTAGATATAATGCCTTACTTTTTTAAAATATAGAATTATTATTTAACGAGTGAATCGTTTTAAAAACCACGTTACAATTTTGCGTCGGTGGATTATTTTAACCTCCCCGTGCACCATCTGAGAACAACTTCGCTTCTTACGAAATGTCATTGTTTACCAGGTCTTGCCTGTAGGCTTAGGAGGGTAGAATGGAAATAGATTTAATTTGAGGAAGCCCTTTGTAAGGGAAGAGGGAAGTGTTTTGTCCGAGAATCGCAGTGGAACTATAAGAAGATTGTCTTTGGTCATGTTTGTTCATTTCTGGCACACCTTGCAGTTCACACACAGAAGACTGGAGTCGTGTTACGGCAATAGTCATGACGGTCGTGTGGAGCGCAATCAGAGCGCCATCAGAGGTATCGTCTGCCTCTGCTACCCTAGCTCTGTCCGCCAGGGAAGCTCTGACGCGCTTCCAGCAATCTCAAATACCGTATTCCCCATTTCGAGTACCACGGAAACAAGCCCCAAGATAGCACTTCCACTAGGTATAGCTCTGGTACTGCCCTGCATTTCACCATCTACCGTTCCTTCCCTGAGAGTCTTTCTACTTTAAAATAATCCCAACATGGCCACTGTCAGCGCGCCAGCTCCGAGTCCCTGGTAAGTGTGCACTTAGTCCGTGAAGATATACATAATACGAGGCCAATAGCATGTTGACGCACATACTAATTGTAGTAACATCTTAAGTTAGCGTGTGTTTGCTACTGTTTACTGTAGAGTACATGGCGTTCTGGACGCACAATTCATACACGCCAGGGACTCAGAGCTGGCGCGCGGACTGCATTTGTTCCCAAGCACAGGTTCTTCGCCCACGTCAAATTGAACACTGACAAATATAAAGAATGCCACAGCCATGCACAAGACAATCCAGAAAATATGTCTAATGAATGCATATTACGAACATAAGTACAATAAATATATTAATCCAGAACGGCCGTAAAAGGGCCAAAATATTCTCTATATATAACATGAAAGGACTCACTCACTCACTCAACGTACAACCCAAACTGATGTGCCTAAGAGACACGACATTTCGAGAGTGGTTTCTCCTTACGCCGTAGGCACCTGCCAAGGTTTTTTTTTTTAATTCGTAAATTAGAATGTGAGAAGGGGGTGAAATGTTTTTTTCAATGAAGCCTCAATAGCTCGTAAACCCGTTGATATAGCGGGGTGATTATTGTTTCAGAATGAAACTTACGTAAATACATATTACAATGTTCATGGTCTTTTCGAAATTCGAAAATTATGGGGGTGAAAAGCAGTAAAGTTTGTTTTCAATGAATCCTCGATAACTCTTAAACCCTGCGGTTATTTTTTGCTTCAGAATGAAGCTTACTCATATCCCTAAAAAGTGGTTTCACGAATTTTTGAAATTCGACGTCTTTAAGGGCATAAAAAAGTATAACGTAGTTTCAATTAATCATGTTGCGATATCGAGATGATTTTTGAATCGGAATGAAGCTTTCGTAAATACCTTAATTATATCATGACTATTCAAAATTCTAAAATCTAGGTGTTAGAAAGCTGTAAATGGTTGCAGTAATTCGGAAAAGAAGGCATGACCACGTACAAATAACACCAATATCTCCCTATTGTTATAGCATAGAAGAGTCTTTCTCTGGCAAACAGGGCTGTGCCAGCATGTGATGCGAGGACTGAGTGACAACGTTCTAGGCTACAAGGTCTCCTATATAAAAAACAAAATAAATAGAACGTGTTTGTATTTTTTAAAAAATTACTGAATTTTTAAAATTTTTATTTGGAATTTTAATAATTTTTTTAAATACAAAAATGTATTATTCTTTTTTTTAATAGTTAGGTAAGTCAATTTGTTTTCCTTTAAGGCATAAAACCGTTTTATGCAAATTTGGACTACGCCATTATAAAAAAAACTATGACAGGTAAAAAATTGTCATCACAGTGAAAAATAGTCACAATACATGTTTCCAATACAAACCATATCTAGTAGAAATATAAAAACGTTTAAAACATCTGCATCTACGGAGATGACCTTCAAGTGATTTACACTTAAGAAATTCGAGCCTTCCGGCCATTCCGTAGTGATGGGAAAAAATTCTCTTAGCTTGCGGGCAGCTTCCTTAAATTTCTTTAACAACTAACGGGCGTTCAGGATAGGGAACGCGCTAGGGAGACGGAGAAGTAGCGATATAATCGAATGAATCTTGAAAGCGATGCGTTAACCTGTCGGATCTCATCTCGGAGCCATAATGTTTCACTTGAAATCCAAGTTCTTCGCAGTTGGCGAGGCGGGGCAGGGCAGAGACAGGAACTTGAAGAATAGAGCAGAGAGACTGAGAATGGATGATAGGACGTTATTGTGCAAGAGTAGACGTGAAACTACAGCAGAGGACGTTATTGCGCAAGAGTAGACGTGGAACTACAGCAGTGAAACTTGCGTCTTGGGTATCTTTCAACCCGCTTACAATTGATCTTACTTCAACAGTTATATCCTGCAAGCATTATCGTGTTGCTTTACTGTTCCGCCAGTTTTTCAATCCAACCTACACGAAAATAAAAGTAATTGTTTCACGCCTTAAGAGTACGTTGTAGACAAATAAACGCTGAACACATCAATTGATTTCTACGCTTTTTTTCGAAGTCAATATGGAAAAAATACTCAATGACAATCCTCGATAATGGTATTTGCCAACTTGATGAGTAAATATTTATCCAGAATTACTAATTCGTTACGCGTGATCTCTAGCGCCGCAGTTAAATGCACGAGGTTCCGGCGTCAGAGATTGTGCCTCAGAAGTTCGTAACACTGGAAACAATTTTGTTTAAAACGTTGGCTAAAACTGTTGTCTAGGATTGCTATTGTTTAATTTTCGCAAATTGGCTTCAAGAAACCTACAGTTATAGATTAATGCTTTTAGCGTTGAATTATGTACCACGCTCTCTTAAGGACGCAGCCTATCACTGCGTTAGAGACTCAGAAGTGACGGAGCAATAAGGGCGACCTTGAAGCGCGTACCAAATGTCACATCGCCACAACGAGCCTTGCACTGAACTAGCGTGCGAGTTTCCCGCCGATCCATTATTACTATGGTACTTTAACGGAGGACCGTATGATTATATTGGTATAAAGTCTGTAGTAAAGTTAATTGTATATTTCCTAGTTTCACAAACATACGGTTAATACTTTTTGAAGTATGTCGGCCTGAAAAGTACGTCTTTTAGGTGTGTTGGAGGTCTTCGAAGCAGTGTTTTTGCTTAACATGGGATCTTGTCAATAACATTCCATCCTTGTCGGAAGTGTTTTTTTCTTTTCGTTCATTGGCACAATGGGCTGCTAACATGAAATTTAAAATTAATGAAATATAAATCAACATTAAAGCACAAGGAAAAATATGAATGTAATAGAAATAATGTTTTGTTGAAAGTGTTTCGTTTTGTTATACTACACACATAACACACATGGAAACATCTGAGGAGCAAACATTCAAAACCAGACATGTCCACAATCCCGAAAATGAGTAAATTGTCCGAGGCAGGCTGGACTGCTATAAAGGTCAACACAAGTACAAGGTAGAAGAGTAAATGGTCTCAATAGGTAACCGTTGTTTACATTTTTTTTTTTTTTAAAGGTTTGCGGTCTCGAAATAAACTTGAATCTTCCTTTACATTATTGTTAAGTGACAACGGTGTTGAATAACATCTACGTTTCATATGACTTCATTTCGAACAGGGTTCTTTATTACAATCCTATAGTTAATATGTAACATAAAATAATATTATTAAGCTGTCAGATATAGTAATGGTATTAGTAAAATTACTGCATATTTTGAAATTATATATTTGTTTATGCATGCTCCAACATATTATGAATTTAGGTTTGAATGTTCCGTGGATGCTGCAGCTCAGTACTTTCAGAGCAACTTTCGCCAATTTTTTTTAAATATTAGTGTATTATGACGTTACATGTAAAACATATTCAGTAAATGGATACAGAACACGACATTTAATAATAATTAAATCACGACAGTATTGTTCACGTTTAAAAATGTTTTACGTCAACTGTTTATGCGTCTCGCAAACAATGATTCGTTATACTGTTCTAAAACATTTCTTTAATTTTTTTTTTACAATATCACAAACTGCAGAGATGGTTAGCGTGTATAATAAATGCACATACCGTACGCGTTGGCGTATGTCCGTCCACAAATATTGTTTGAGACCCGCCAAGTACCGCCTGGTGTACTGGCTTAGACGTCACAGCGGCAGCTATGTTGTGACGAACTGTTTTCGCGGGCGTTCCTAATGTACGATTTTCTAATGGCTGTAATTACATTAAGTCATCTCCAAATTAAAAAATTTCACCTCTCGCGGGCTAGTTTTTCCATGCATATTACGCTTAAGTTGTCAGTGAAATTTGTTAGAAAGACCTATCGGTACATCTGGTAGTTTCGTAAAAAAATATATTACGAGCACCCTGCAACGCATTTAAAGCGCGTGGTAGGCAGCTACCTTAAGAAATAACCGAGTACCGCCAAATTCTGCACACAGCTTGCACTACGAAAGCAGATGTATATCTAGCTTAATTTAAATGGGTCTGACTCTCGTATTCGAAATGTAATTAGTATGGCGCACCTACCGAATTACTTGACCACTTTTAGCCTAACTTTGTGTGTAATTATCAGCAGTAAGTGTGCCTACACGAAGCCTTTCTTTTTACAATTTGATAAGAAAACGCCACGAGAAAATAAAGAATGTGTGTCACAGTCGTGAACCAGTCAATGGATTCCCACGACATTTTGTTGACGAAGCAGTCTTAGGGATAGGTAGACCATATTACATGAGAAGTGAAGTTGCGGTACTGATCTTCTACAAGTGCTGCTGTGTTAAGAATGTCAGAAACATTGGAAAAACAGTATAGTTACAGGTACCATACTTCTGTTAAAATAGGGACAACACAACAGTTTGGTTGTCGGTACTACTCTGGACAGTTCCTTCGACAATCTGTTTTGTTGAAGTAACAATCTGGTGTGTAAAAGCAACAAGGCTCTTTGTTCCTTTGTTCCTTCTACAAAACAGATTGTCGAAGGAACTGTCCAGAGTAGTACCGACAACAAATCTGTTTTGCTGTCCCTATTTTAACAGAAGTATGGTACCTGCAACCATACTCTTTTTCCAGTGAAAGATTGTGAATTTTAAAGAGTTTCGAGGCACGGTTTATGTTGAGTGTTGCACACATTCCTTCCCTGACAAGTTTGCTGCCAGTGAAATTATAAGCCTTATCTACCATGTGGGAAATTTAAGAACTTCTCAAAATTAATAGTGTCAGTGAATCGGAAGCTAAGCTTACTATTTGATTATATAACTTACGGTTTTTTTATCCGTGGAATTAATCTAACGCCGCACTAATAGTTTTGTTGGCATTGTAAAGAGACCATTTTTCACTCATTGACACGGTATTTTTTTTCCCACGTAGTAGAAATCAAACAACATGTATTTTAACAGTATTTGAATTTTCACAAGATTTTCGTCGAAATCCGCATTTTTCGTCGAAATCCGCATTTTTCATCTTTGATTTTTTTTTTTTGTGCTTGTGTAGGCTGGCTTAGTAATTCTAGACATTTTGCATTACGACCTGAGGAAAAGATGGAGAATGAGGTGGGGATTACAGAGAACCTCATCAAAACTTACTTGTCGTTACTTTGAGAATACTTAGACATAATTTTACAAAGTTTTTTTTTTCTGAAGCCAGTTCTTTGGATACTGCGTGAGCTGTATAAATAAATGTGGAGACATTGTTCAACACGTTGCCGTAGAGTGTGTAAGATAATGTATTAGAATATACACGTATAGTACAATTTATTAGGATGTGTGTATGCATGTGTGTATGCATATACACAGAGGATGTTCATTCAATCACTCACTCGCACATAGGCTGCTCATGAAATGGGGATACAAATTTTGTGAGATGATTTTTTGTAAAAAATGATGTAAAGTTGTAGAATGCAAGTTTTTGGTCGGCGCTAGTATAACGGAAGAAATTCGGGATGGGAAATTGACTTTTAAAATGATAATGTGATAGAGTAACCAGAATTACGGAGAAATAAATGTAGCCATTTCGGGTGTTTTAACATTAAGATGATCTGCAGCAGTCTTCATTAAATAATGGGGCTGCTCGACCCACCTGCGTATCGCATGTTGCCTGCATGTAAGGCTCCACATTTTATATGTGCATTTTCTCTGAAACGGTTCACTTGTGAATCACGCGACAAGGCGACTTTTTTTTTCATTGTGGCCTTCTGTTACAAACTATGTCATTTAACTACTCCCCCCCCCAAAAAAAAATGACAATTTCTACGAAAAAAAAAAGGCGATTAATTATTATCTACTGAAGATAAAGGTATTCGAAACGATTTTATTCACAGATTGCAGTCCTTATCATTATGGAAATAAATCTTTTATTTCTCCGTACTTTTTGTTATTTCAGCGAATGTGTTTCGCTGACAGTTTTCAATCGCAAATTTCTCTCTTAAAATTTGCTCCAGCGAAAAAACTTTCACTACGTAACTGAAACTTTTATTTTATGAGGAATCATCTCGGAAATTTACGTACTGCTGTGAACACACGGGATATACATAATCGAATGGGTGTGTGTAACATTTTAATACAATTGCGTTGTAGGCATACATTATTTTGACTGTGTTGCTACAAAATAACACTTGGGCACTTCGTTAAAAAAACTTATTTTTAAAGCATTCAATCTTCATGTGCTGTAAAATTTAGCTAAGGGTGACGGTCAGCCTTTTTAATGCCAAGCTAATATATATCTCTTCAATTGGAAAACGTGTTTTGTTTAATTGTTTTACTAAGGCCTCTGTGCATCCCCAGGCAGACAGAAAGGCGGGCGGAAATCATTGTATCTGATATTTATGAAACTATTTTGATACGTTACGGTGTGGGAGAATGAAAGGAATGCGTATTTTTTTCCTGAATTTCACTTGAGATATAGGTGTTCATAATTGAACGTACAAAATGCTGTTTCTGGAAAGTTACGTAGTTTTTATTTCTATAATTAGCTAGTAGAGAAAAATGTTTTTTTTTTATTTTTAAGTAGGCTATTTGCTCCACTACCCCATACTACGAAAAAACAGTATTCAAATATAAAAATTGAAACAGAATTATAAAAATGTATATTTAAAATTTGTTTACTTAGAAGCACCGACCTAAGTTATTCTGCCAATATTACAGACGTTATATTATCTAAGATACTTCATGTTATTAAAAGGGGATGTGATCTTACCACGGTTCGTATAGAGGGTTGCTATTAACAAGTGAACCGTTTCTTTTGTACATAGGACACTGCGAGCGAGTGTTGCCAGTTGCAGACACACACTATAGTAAAACAAAACGCCAACATTAGAATCTGTCAACAAACATATAACATACGTAGAGTTCCAGAAATATATCTAGTCGTATCCTGAAAGACGACATAAAAATTTCAATTACAACGCAAATTGGGGGAATATTGTCGTTCTATAAAAAAAAACTACACAATAACAAATAACACTAAAATGAAATAGCATTTAAAAAATGGCGACAAATGTGGGCGATGACAAGAGACGAGAAGAGACGGGAATGGATGCGAACACAGGCGATGTAACAAAGACAAAACAAGAAGTAGCAGGCTTATTTTGTCGACAATAGGTGCGACATTATGGTATCTGATATAGTATGTTGCCATATTCAGGCGCCGAGTAACTCCAGCAGCCCGTAGTGTATGTATGAATGTATGTATGTTGGGAGCGAAGTGGCCGCCACCTCATGTGAGGGGCTGTGGACGCGACAGATAACAGTGACGTGGTTGTCAGCTCGAGGTGTGGTCTGTGATACACTGCGGCCAGTAACTCTGGTGGCAGTGTCCCTCGCCTTGCGTGATTGATGAGCGGACATGTTGCTTTCATCTACCTTCCCGTCATGCGAGCACACGCGCCTGCCTGCCTTCTGCCCCTTCACTTTCCAAGTCGTCACCATCTTCACTCAAGACTAGTTTACAATTATAGCCTGGCTGGCACTCGAACTGCTTGCAGCGTCGTCCAAGTTACGATTTTCTCATAGACCAATAGATATATGCAACCTCAATGATCATCTACGACACTTCAAGTTGCTTGCGAATATGGCTTTTAAGATGATCCGCACAACGGCAGCATTGTTTCATAGCCCTCAAACTTGGCTAATAACGGCTTTTCCAGACGCTTTTTAAAGCTATACGTACCATATTAATTTGGAGTTGAGGTCTACAAGTACACTAGACTGTGCTATAGTGAGGGGTTCAATAAAATGACAGGGTCGCCCCTTACAGTAAAAACACTGCGCGCGCAATTACGACATAGGGCGTAGAGGTGATATCACAATACATCGTCGCTCCTAGCGCATCATTGATTCTTGCCTCGTACGTACAAGCACACCCGTCACCAGTCGGCCGCCTTAAGACTTGTACTTGTTACGGGTATGTAGGGAACCCTATTTTTACACCAGTTTTGGCTTTAAGTGTGCGTGTCTGAAGCTTTGCTTCATTGTCGGTGATTGGCGGTTTTAACTGTTACTTGATTTAACGTTTTGACTGTAAACCACAGGCGTGTGGTATCGCAGTAACCGTATGCTTACTGGCACAGTCAAATGGGAAATGGCTTTCTACAAGGACACGTTGCCGTTAATAACGAAGCAAAACTGCAAAGGTAAGACATAACATGTAGGTGCATAAATCTTTTCGCGAGAATTAGGAATCCCTAGCTGTAAGTACAACGTGTAAAGTAATGAAGTTGGTTCTGACAGTTTATGATTGAATTACTCTGATTAATTCCTATTTTTACAAAACAATACGGCTCAAGTTTAAATTATACTCTAGCCGGGTTAAACTTGTTAATTTTTGTAACCGTCAATAATTATAAGAGACCAATAAACTGCAGCAGGTTACCTCACGACGAATTTCATATCCTCTTTCAATATCTCAAACATTGTTATGAACATTTTGTAAGTAGCCCACACACGGATGGCGCTAGTCTCATTTGATAAACCGTTGGCCAGAATTTAGCCTTATTATATGTAATAGAATTACGTCATCTGTTTTCTGTTAAACCAATTTTATTACACTTAAGATGTGTATATAATCATTCCTTAAGCGAAGTGGCGCAGTGATAAAACACTCGTCTCTCATTCGGGAGGACTCGGGTTCGATCCTCGACTCCGGCCATCTTGATGTTGGTTTTTCAGTGTTTCCCGAAATCACCTCAGCTGAATCCAGGGTTGGTTCCTTAAGTGACTCTCTAGCCGACTCCTTCCCCCGTTCACCCCTTGTACCACTAGTAAGGCCTTGTGCCGCTAGAGGACACGTACAAACACTAAAATAAATAAATAGAAATATCAAATAATAAAGGAACACCATGAACACATCCATAAATAACTAGAGGAACTGTGTCATCAGAAAATACGAAGCGAAATTAAAATATCAAAACTAAAATACCAAGCAAAATAAGAAATTGAGAAAACTCGGGACACCAAAATTAAGACAGCTCATACCACAACTAAGATATAGAGACAATGTTACACACAGCAGCGACGTTACAAACACAAAACTAGACGTAACAACGAAGGAAACACACAATAACACAGGACTTTCACACAGACTCGTGGTTTTCTGTAATGGCATAGCACTGCAGCGGTGTATGTCCACAATATTTCACTACTGCTACATAGGCCTACTGGTAACATTTAAGTAATAGTTTATTTGTGGAAACTTTATAGTTAAGTCCAATGCAGGTTTCTATGGCTTAGGTTTACGATTTCGATCGATATTTTCTCAGCTACAGCAAAGTGAAAAAGCCATTTTTTGCACTTTTGAGGAGCTTGGTCAAGTGACCGGCATTTTTTAAATCATAGGGACACCGTTTTAAGTGTCTTCTTTTCGTATATAAACGCATTGGAAACACTTTTAATAGTTATACAAGAAAAAATACTGTCCGTACTACGCAACAACACGTTTCGAGCATCCGGTCTACTAACTCTTCAACGTCAAGTCGCATTACTAAGTACTACTGTGTGCAGCGAGTATGATGACGTTTTGAAATATGGCTCCTTGGATATCTCGTGTGATCAAAATATGTTCAAATGACCGCCATTTGAATAAAATGAACAAGGCGTGAACAGTATAAACATTAAAGTCAAAACACATTACTGACTAGAACCTAGTTCAATGAAATTCGGAAAAATGGTTCTTCATATTTTTCTTGTGTCTACGCCATGTTCATATGGTTGCCATTTTGAAAATATTTACGTGGTATGAACAAAAATAGTAATTAAAGTCAATTCACCATCCCAATAGGTATGTCTACCAAATTTGATGTAATGCGGAAATATTTTTCCCACATATTCCATATTATTAAAAATTATAAAAATTGCCGCAAATTATGAAAATATGAACACGGCATGAACAAAATACATAAAAGTCGAGTTGTCTTACTGAAAAGTGTATGTGTGCAAAGTTTGGTGGAATCCAGAATAAGTATATCCTCACACATGTCATATTATGGAAAAATTTTAAAATTGGCCGTTATTTTGGAAATGTGAAAATGAAATAAAATACATAAAATCCAAGTCGCCGTACTAAGACGTTTGTGCCAAGTGTGATTAATTCTGGAAAATTATTTCCTCGGCTAGCTTACGTCATATGCTAAAATTATTAAAGAAAAAAATTGGCGGGTATTTTGAAAATTTTAACTCGTCATATACAAAATTAATTCAAGTCAAGTAACCTTTCTAAGTAGACCTAATACATATTAACCAAGTTCGATGAAATTCTAAAATATAGTTCTATTTATAATCAGTATGATAAATAATGCTATAGTGGCCGTATTTTGAAAATATGTACGAGGCATTAATAGTAATAAACAAAATTCAAGTCGGGTTACCAAGTAATATGTCCAGCCTATAAACAGTTTGGTTAAATTTGGTTCACAGGTTCGAAAGTTTTTAAGGAACACGCGCACACACGAATGTGATCTCATTAGACGACTTTTTCCTTTGGAAAATAGCTCAAAATGCCAGATAACATTACATCAACATGTACAACACATGTAAAACAATTGGTCTCTTAACTGTCAAATTGACTGAAGTTGAAACAGCGTGTACCGAATATGGCGACCGCTCATATTGTCTCATATGATAGTACAGTCTGTGCCACTTCGAGTGCCGCACAGTAAATTCAACCTTTCAGAAACGCAACTGTAGCAAACATTACCCTGAAAATTTTATATTTGTTACAATAAAATTAGTTACAGCCTATTACAATAAAATTATTTAAAAAAGCAACTAAAAGTAGTATATTTTTAATAAAGTTATTATACTAAATGTGCCGACAATTTTCTTTTAATTTTGTCAAAACTTCATTTAACATAGCATTTTGTCAAATGTTACAGCCAATGGAACTACTTTATTTAATCATCGTTGAATGTCCCGTACGGCGCCGTGTTTTGACTTTTTCCCTACGCGACTCTAAGCGGTGACCATACATTTGTATTTACGAAAAGTGCGTTATGAAGTTCAGAGCTTTCTTCTCTATATTTGTTTTACGATTCTGGTTGGTTTTCTTACGTGACAACAGTCTGTAAAAGCAGTTTTTAGTTATTTTGAGGGGCCGGAATGTTTCTAAGCGTGATATCTAGAAAACATAGACAAGCACAGTTTTAAATGTGTATTCTTTTCGTAGATAAACATATGGAACGTACGTCCAGTAATATTAAAGAACTCTCGCCTGTGACGCTACATTACAGTTCTCGTGCCAGCTGTACCCGAGAAACAAGGCCGCACATTTGTACGTAAACCGCGCGCTTTGCTCCTTTGCCGAGATAGCGACCATAAAAACATTTCGCATCGATTGACCCGCTTTCTGCTAATGTGAAACGAGCTGAAAAACCTCGGTCCCTCGTGTTCTTGTAGCTTTTATTCACATCCACGTCGTCAAACAACACGGAACGGTATCGACGTAGACATCCCAGCAGAGCGATTTGGAATCACTTTGTCCTTTGTAACTGCCTCACTATGACCTACATTTTCCGTAGATAATGTGTTTAATTTAGACATGAGAAGTTCTGGTATAACTTTTAGATGTGTCATCTGCAGTAAGGACCGGGAGAAGATATGACATTTTGTTGGAGCAAGAAGAGGTACCAGTAATATCCGTGCAACTTGATTCATTTCGCAAGGTAAGCCGAGACCAACAGTTTATGTAAAATTGTGTGCACAAAATAGTAATGTATAATTGCTCGGATTGAATTAGTTTTCTTGTCATAAGACGCTCAAATGTTACCAAATACGTAGACTGAGGCCGAACGAGGTGGCTCAGCGGCAACACATTGGACACGTATTCAGTAGGTCCCGACTTTGATTCCTGTTTTCTAACATCCTGATTGCGGTTTTCAATGGTTTCGCTAAATAGTTCCAGGCGAATGCTGGAGTCGGTTCGTATGTCTAGGCCGTGGCCGATTCCCCTTTCAGTTATTGTGTAAATTTGTGTGACTGTCGCTAATGGCCTCACCTTCGACTGAACGTAAAGCCTACTTAAATAAAACTGTATAGCGATTGGTTGACGGGAGTGTTATATCTTGGGAAGGTTGGTATACTTTATTAAGTGTTCTGCTTATTGAAACCGTCGTTTGACTATAAAGGCTGTACTGCGTGTGCTCAAGTCAAGACTTGTTCTTCAAAGATTCGGCCGTTGTCTCGTGTCGATAAGAGTAGTCGCTCGCCAGGAAGGATGGATCTAATCTGTTAACAGCGCTGTGATGCCCTGAAGTAAACCTTTTTTGAAAGGTGGGTTTATAAGTTTGATATGTGTATTATTACAATCAGTTATGTTGTATGTGTACCGAATATAGTTTCGTAATTATTGGTGGTCAGCCAGCTGTTTTTCAAATTTTGCTACGGTAGCGTCGGCGTAGTTATGCTGTTAGGTGGCCCTCTGCCCAGACTGCACAGCTTCGACTGTTGCAATATTATAAGAAACTGCTCATCACACATAGTAATGTCTGATCACTAGAGATGATGGTTCATCGCGGGAAAACTTGACTGTTTGCTGGGTTTCAACACACGCTCAGCTGACTAGAAGATTACTGTTGCCGTATTTGACGGAGTCAATAAGAATTCCGCTATTGTAATATTTGATGCCTGCCTGTTATTGGTCTGCATGCAGCTACGTTGTGTCTAATGTGTTGCAAGAAACTACAGTGTTTTCAAGGGTATGTTAGTACAAAACATTTTCGCGATATACCATCATCTCTACTGTTTAGGAATAGCAGTCAAAGATCGTTACACGTGTGCATACCCATTTCAGGTTCACTGCTATTCATCGACTCGCATTCTGGAGGACCCGGCTTCGTCTCCGGCTCCGACCACCCTTATTTCGGTTTTCCATGGTTTCCCGAAATCACACCAGGCGAATGTGGGGATGGTTCCTTAACAAAAGCCATTCTCGACTCTTCGCCCAGCTTCTGTCATTGTACCAAGTTGTATGTCGCTGTCCCTAATGACCTTGCTGACGACGAGACAGTAAACCCATATTATACTACCTTACCACTACTCGAGAATTTTTTTTTATAGCGCCCGAAAATGCGGCAGAAGGGTGTTTATGTGGTCATTTTTAGAAATGAAAATTTTGTCGCAGGATATTTTAAAACGCATTGGCGTTTACAATATGTCTTTTTCTTTAACAAATAATAGAGTTACCACTGAATGTCTGATAGAGGCTAGTTGTAGGCTAGAAGACAGCTGACCAGTTTATTGATTTGTGCCTAGAGGCTAGTTGTAGGCTAGAAGACAGCTGACCAGTTTATTGATTTGTGCCTAGAGGCTAGTTGTAGGCTAGAAGACAGCTGACCAGTTTATTGATTTGTGCCTAGAGGCTAGTTGTAGGCTAGAAGACAGCTGACCAGTTCATTG
>PNEQ01039084.1:6330-19727 GCA_003012365.1 Medauroidea extradentata | reverse complement strand
TAATAATGACAATGTACAACCTTATCAGTCCGAAGTGGTGATGGCTCACCATGTGCTGCGCAGCACCCCGAATGCACCGCTGTCTTCACTCTTGAGGTCTTCTGTTCGACTCCCGTCGCGCACCTCCTCTTCGCCTGTCAGCCCGCCGCAGCAGTCCTCTTGTATCGCCAAACACTGCTCCGAAGGTAGCCCCCTGCCGCCTCACAGTAGACTTTGACGTCACCAAGATGTCTTCACCAGTCTCTCTCCACAGGCATAGCACCTTCCTCTAGCACTACCAATAGCGAACTCCCCTCAAATGTGCCGATTCTGTGCTTTTATACTAGCCCAGACAGTCGCGTGTTCCCCGCATTACAGGAGTCTAAAAATAGATATTTCATCATGTTTCGGATGTGCTTGTAGTCACGTCGGCCGCCCTCGAAGGGTTAAGACGCAGTTGGGACAGGTACCTATGACGTAGTTTCGGCGGGATTCCCACTATGAGCCACCCGGACTTTGAATCATCGGCCAGCCCTCAAGGTGTTACGAAACAGTCGCCGACCACTGGCCTCCAGGTACATGGCACGCAACAGTATCGTGTCTGTAATATTCGTCGTGTTTTGTGTGTAACCTTGTTTGTAACTGTGTGTCATAGATATAGAGTTCACAGTTATCTCAGTTTTATTATAATTCCCTTATGTAAACCGTTTTAAATTTTTGTACTTGATTAATTTTTATGTGATATAATTACGGGATTTTGAATGTTTTAATAATATTTTATTCATGTGTTTCCTACCGCTAGACTCGGCTTGTTATATTATTGCTGGTATTGTCTGACTGTTGCTTTTCTAGAACTACATAGTGCTAAAATGACGTATATCCTCAATATTCCAATAAATCATTGTGCATATTGTAACTGTCCTGCGGATTTTCTCTGGGTATTCAAGTTTCCTCCACCCTTGTACGTCACCACTACTACGACAGAAATGTCAGAAAATGTTATCACATATAACAAAGCCATTACGTTAGCATCAATTATTACGTAATTAAATCAAGGAAAATGGTCGATCTTCGTGGGGGAAGAAAATTCAAATTACATAAGTGACCTTGCAGTTTAGCGCTACCGCTTTACTCTGCACTTTAAAACGGCATCAGGTTTGCTTCATTTGCATTTGTAAAAATGTAAAATTCACAGTTTTATGAAAATTTGCGTTAATGTTTACGAGGGTGAAAAATATTTTTAGAATCACGTACACAGCCGAACATTTTCTCCAGCCGTATCTCTCTTTGCTGGAATATTTCTTTGACTCGCCCAAAATGGCGCCATTTTACTCAGTGCCTCAAGTGATTTTTCCAGCACTTCTACGTCCTGAAAACGTCATTCTTAAAGTTTCTGGAACAAACCTAACTCGCAGATGAATCCGTTGTAAAACCTTCATAAAACTGTTTTACTGAGGGTGGTTTGGGGGGGGAGGGAGCACTCTCCTTCATCGGGTAATGCAAAACGTCACTTATACCTGCTCTGTTAGTTGCGTCCTGTATCCCACTGGTGCGAATAGTAATGTTGGACACGTAAAAGTCAACGAGTAATTTATTCGTGTTACATTACCTACTAGGCTTTTGAACAAGCTTTTCTATGAATGTGAGTACCGTCATTTTGTTACACAATTACGTACTTGCTAATGTCCACATTAAAATAAATCTTAGTTGCGATACTGACTACGATAAATACGTAAAGTGCAAGTTGAAAACTAAAATAAATATACAATATTAGCTGCCCCGGCATGCGTTTCAACAGCTATTTTTCAAAATTTTTTTCACTACATTTTTGGGTGCCCCGTTCTATCCCTGTAGACTGTTATGTCACCACCTACCCAAAACAAAGTATGAAGGATTTTTGGCAGAAACCTTTCGAGAGCGCACGCATAGCAACACACCAAAGAGTTTTATCAATACTTTTTTTACCTCAACATTTAACTTCTCCCCCTTTTTTTCCAACTCTCTCTCTCTCTCTCTCTCTCTCTCTCTCTCTCTCTCACACACACACACACCTTCCGAAGTTTCATAGTAATCTTTGAATGATACAGGAACGCATAAACGATAAACAAGTGTGTGTGTATATATATATATATATATATATATATATATATATATATATATATATATATATATATATATATATATATGTAAATTTTTTCCTAATACAATATGCTCTACAGCGCAGTGTGACAATAGGCCTACTAGACGGTCTGCGTAAAATAAATCCATTAAACTGTGTTAGAATAGTCGTAGAGAGCCCATTGAAATCGCACGTTTAATCCTATTCAATAGCAATAATTTTACTCATGTAATTTATATTAAATTTAGATAATTGAAAAGAATAGGCCGCTATGCTATCAGTATACACAAAAGCACAAGTACTTACTTGACAGATACACACAAAAATATAGGACGACACATAATCGAAGAAGCGCGTATCGCGACGTTTCGCTGCTTAGAGCAGCTTCCTCGAGCGAAGAGACATGGCTGACTGCAATTTAGTTTTGTATATTGGCGACAGGCGAAGGGCTTAAGATGAGTTTTTGAACTACGTCATGGCCATTTAACCCTTCACAACAAGTGAAAGAGAAAGTAGTAAACATGAGTAGAGCTGACCTGAGACTTTAAACTGGAGTGAGAAACCGAACTCAATGGCATTTATCAACACAATTGTTTAATACCACTGTCTGGAACAATTGACATACGTAGCCAACTTTTCTTGGTTGTTGTACTAGTTGCCTACCTGCCAGGTTTTCAACACACAACAGTATTCTTTAGGCCAATCAACATTGTTTAACTACTCTTAAGAACTATGGTGCTCTTGACAACCGCTATTAAAAATAAAAGTGCTCTTGATGTTTATACGAGGTTTTTTGCCAAATAGTAAATTTCTGACTCATTTCCTCGTGTTAATAAAATCAAGAAAAATTATACATCAGTATAACAAGTCTCCACTACATTTTAATCGAACATTACACGTTCAAAAACGCTGTTGTAATTGTTTGCCAAATTGTGGTAGATTTTTTGTCAGTTTAACGTGGCAGACCAATGCCAAAATGCACTGAACCCCTGTACGTCTTGACGATCGTTTTTTTAACGAAAACGCCGTGTCCAACGCACTTGCAACAAGAGGACCTTTTTTTTTTTTTTTTATTTCGTGCATGCCATGCTCGCCAATTATTCTTCTTCAAATACCTCAATTTCCACACAGCGCAAAACTTTTAAGATATACAAGGCTGGTCACCCCTGCGACTTTCATAATGGCGGAAAGATTGAACAAACATTTTCTGTGGGATTACAGATCTCGATAACATAAAACACTGTTCAGGAATTTGTCCTCTTACCTCACATGGTTTCCGATTTTTCGGATAACGCTGTTTCTAATTTCAATTTTCAAGGGTTTATTGCTCCCTTAATATTCGGTTTAAATACTCGGTGTCCTATATGTTTTCTGCTTCATTTTTCATAAGGTATTAGCTGCCTACGTTTGATGGTCGAATCTAGAAACATCCTGAATATCGATTGTGAATTGAAAACATATTTTACCTTTTTTTACCTCTTTGGGGCCGAGTTCGGAAAATGTATTTTAATCTTCTAACATATTTGATTTTAATGATAATTTAGATATTTACATAAGTTTCACTCTAAAGCTAATAAAACTTCGATATAGCTGTTGGTTTGATAGAAATAGAGGACTAATCGAAAACACATTTCACGTATTTTCGCCCCCTTAACTATCAAATTTCGAAACATCTACGAGTTCTGTCGTTGTAATTTTTATACGTAACCAATGTAAGTAAAATCACGACGACAGTCAATTGTGTTTCTATGATTTGCCCCATTTTACTGCTTGGGGGTAAAAAAAATCCTTAAAAACTGATTTTTGGGTATTTACGTTATAACGGACTCTTACTGTAATTAATATATCAAGTGTAGTAAAGGTATAAGGGCGAGGTGGAACACTGTGTTTCACCCCCTTAGGATTCAAATAATTCCGAGAAAAAAACTTTATAGACAATTAAGGCTATTGTATGGTCGTCTCATTTAAGTGGAAATCGGGACGATAGCCCGTTTATTTTAAAATATGAGGACGTTAAATTGAAAACACCCTTCATCCCGTTTCATAACCTTTCACATTCTTAGGTGTTCAATTTAAAAATAAATCAATAAACTACATTACAAGTATTTAAGTAAACATCAAACGTAAGCAAATACACGTCTATATCTAAATATTCAGTTAATTCGTTATATATTGATCACAAATAGAACATATATTTTACCTTCTTTTACATCTTTGGAGGTGAAATCGAAAAATTTCCTGAAATATGTTTCCGATTTTTACTTAATTCTGAATCATACAGTACTTCGATACCTCGACTGGCTCGATAGTTATGGAAGAATAATCTAAAACTAATTTAACGTCTTTTCATCCCCTTAGTTAAAGGCTTTCGAAACGTCTTCAAGTTCTGTGTGTTTTATATTTGTATACGTATATATTTGAATTAAAAATTAAAAATAATGACAATGGCCCAAAGGGTTTGAGAAGTACGGACGCCTAATAAAAAACACATTTCCCCTCTTTTTACTCTTTGGGAGTCGAATTTCGAAAAATTGAACAACTTATATTTGGGTATTCACATCAGCATCATTTTGAAGTAAAAATAATATCTGTATTCCGAAGGGTTCGATAGATATCGATAATTAATCGAAAACACATTTTAGGTCTTATCACCTCCTTAATGGTTTAATTTTAAAAAATCCTTAAATTGGCTAATATGATTTTTTATGATTCACCCATTGAAGTAAAAGTCAATACGATAGGCCGTAGGGTTCGAGCTACATAGACGAATCTTATGAAACACATTTCACCCCATTAGGGGACTAACTAAAAAAAATATCTTCTTTATACTCGCCTACGACCTAAAGGGAATCCACACAAAAAATTTCACATTTTTGGGTCCATCAGTTTGGGCAGCAGTCTGTTTTGTCAGTCAGGCATTCAGTCAGTCAGGGTCACGGTCGTAGAAGAACAGGTCTGGACACTCGCCTATCTAACAATGTAGTTTGCTTGACCCCCTGGTTGTTTGGCTGTAGTTCGTCAAGTTACCGAGAATGCCGTACTTTATGGCGCTGTAATCCGGGCGGTCGGACTCAAACTCCGTCCACTTTTTTCCGTTGTTAAATTTACAAAGTAAATAAAGATTGCTGGAGCCTTTTATTAAATTTGTGAGCGAAGAAAGTATTTCATAAATTGATAAAAAATACGTTTTGATAAATTGTTTATCTTAGCGGAAAGGAAGTGGGCGGAGTTAATCCGACCGCCCTAACCGAAGCGCCAATAAAACACAATATTCTCGGTAACTTGGTGAACTACAGCCAAACAACGAGGGTGTCAAATATCCAGGCGAGTGTCCAGACCTGTTCTTCTACGGCCGTGGTCAGGGTTCTCTTTTATACATAGAGATTTAAGCTAAGAATAATATTATTTTCTTAGACTGCTGTTAGAAGCCAGTTTTGTAATATATTTCACATTCTCCCGTTTCCTTCTTCTCTCTCTCTCTCTCTCTCTCTATATATATATATATATATATATATATATATATATATATATATATATATACATATATATATATATATAAATGAAAGCTGACTGACAGACATATCTAACTGCAGTCCAAACCACTGAACCTACAATCGTGAAAAATTTTGTGTGGGTTCCCCTCAGGTCACAGGCGAGCACTAAGAAGGGATTTTTCGAAATTCGACCTCTAGGGGGGTGAAAAGGGGTGAAACGTATTTCTGAAGGAACATCGTTAGAGTTCGAACCCGAAGGCCTATCATCGTGATTTTTACTTTAATAGGACACTTGTAGAAGTGGATATTGGCCAATTTAAGGATTTTTCGAAATTCTACATTTAAGGGGTGAAAAGAGACCTTAAATGTGTTTCCGATTAACTATCGATATCTATCGAATCCTTCGGTATAAAGAGCTGGTATTCACTTCAAAATATTTCTTACTTAAAAGTCCAAAAAGTAGTTTTAGGATTTTTTTTAAAAATTCGACCCCTAAGCAGTAAAAAGGGGCAAAATGTGTTTTTTATGAATCGTCTATATCTTTGAAACACAGTTGGCTATCGTTGTGATTTTTACTTTAATTGGTTACGTATACAAATCTCTATGAGAGGACTCCAAAACGTTTCGAAATTCTTTAATTGAGGGGTGAAAATACGTGAAATGTGTTTTAGATTATCCCTCCATATCTATCGAATCAATCGAGATATCGAAGTGCTCTTTGATTTAAATTGATGCTTTTGTAATTATACCAAGTACCATTAAAATATATTTTCCGAATTCGGCCCTAAACCGGTTAAAAAGGGGGTAAAATGTATTTTCGATTCACAATCGATATATATCGATCCCGTAGATTTGTATATAGCGTCGTGATTTACACTTCAATTGGATACTTATACAAAGGTCTAAGATGTAAATTTAAAATATTTCGAAATTCGACACCCAAAAGGGTGAAAAAGCTCAAAATTGGTTTTCCATCAACCCACGATATCTATCTAACCAGTAGCGATATTGAGGTGTTGTTCGCGTCAGAGTGATGCATACGCAAATATTTTAAAAAATATGTATGTAATTTTTTTATAAGAAACGTGATTGTTAAGAATAAAACTAAGTTGGTCAATATTCAAGGCAGACGATCCGAAAAGCAGGAACGAGCAGCGAGAAACTATCTATACAGGAGTTTCACTCTACTTTAACCTATCGAGACGTGGTGTTGTACAACCTCTATGAGCCCAGGACACAGATATTTTATTTATTTTTAATAATTTTTTTTCATGAATTATTTTGACGTTACGTGACGCAGTTGTTTGTTACTCAGGTCTAAATTCCGGGAGGTTCTGGGCTCGAATTCCGTTAAAAGCTGCGTGCGAACGTTCAATTCTGACACACGAAAACTACGAGGCAAATCGAATTAGTGCAATTCACATGTAGTCTTTAAAAGGGGTAAAATTGCAGTTCGCTTTCCACTTAGGTTCCTCTACAATATCAGCTGACATATCGTCGGTATATTGTCAAAAGTGATTAAGTCATAAATGTTATTTTGTTTTAAAACACATTATTAAATTGTAGAAATTAACAAAAATGTGATACAACAGTAGACTAGAATAGACTTTAAACTCGGGCAATTGTCCGTGAACATCATATATGTTATTCCTAGCATTTTAATCATTTTATCTCAATTTGACTTCATCAATTTGGCAGTAAGCCGACGATATATAATCTCCCTAATCTCAAGTTTGGGGCACCAAATACGTTTCCGCGAAACATTTACCCACTGAAACTTTGTGATGGTAATAAAGTTAAAGTGGATATTTTGGAAATATATAACTGAGGGCACCGTCACTAATGGTTGTGCACAGAGTAAATCAGATGTTTTTCGTTCGATTAACCTCTTACCTTAGGTGTCTCTAACTACCCCACAACCTCAAATTGGCAGTGCTATAAATAAGGCCCAGGCAAAGTCACTGTTAGTAGCAGGGACAAACTTAAGACAGCTTTTCGCGTGGACAGCTATAGCTACTTATCCTGCTGCAGAATAAGTTCAACTAGCCGCTTGGACATTCTAACACTTGATGACTGAAGTACCAATCTTGTGTACAAAGAGGTTTTTAAATTAAAGTAAATATTACCAGTTACGAATAATACTCTATATAAACTGGCAGTCCCCCGCGGCTTTGCTCGCGAGTATTATTTATATCGGATAACATTTACTTTAATTGAAAAACCTCTTTGTACACCAGATTGGTACTTTAGTCATCAAGTGTTAGAATGAGAATGCTGCTAGTTGAGCTAACTCTGCAGCAGTATAAGTAGCTATAGCTGTCCACGCGAAAAAAAAAAAAAGTCTTAATTTTTCCCTGCCACTAACAGCGACTTCACCTAGGCCTTATTTATAGAAATGCAAAGTTGACATTGTGGGGTAGTTATAGATTCTTAAATGTAATCGAATGAAAAATGTCTGATTTACACTGTTCACAACCATTGGTGACGGTGCCCTCAATTACATATTTTCAAAATATTCACTTGAAGTTTAATGCCATTAGAAAGTTTTGGTGGGAAAAGGTTTCGCGGAATCGCATTTGGTGCCCCAACCTTGAGATTTGTGAGATAATATAATGTGAGCTGATGTTGTCAAGGAACCTAAGCGAAGCGGAAAGTTATCTGCATAATCAATTTTACCTCTTTTAAACGACGATTGCACAAATTTTCGATCTGCCTCGCAGTTTTTGTGTGTCACAATTGAACGTTTTTACGCAGCTTTTAACGGAATTCTAGCTCAGAACCTCGCGGAATGTAGATCGAAGCTATAAACAACTGCGTCACGTAACGTCGAAATAATTCCTGAATACAAATATTATTTATTTGAAAAATAAATTATTCATGTTCTAGGCTCATAGAGGTTGTACAACACCACGTCTCGGTAGGTTACTGTACAGCACGGTCGCAGAAGTACAGGTCTGGACACTCGCCTATCTACCAATGTATTTTGCTTGACCCCCGTGTTGTTTTGCTGCAGTTCACCAAGTTGTCGAGAGTGTTGTGAGTGTTTGGCGCTACTATCAAGGCGGTCGAGCTCAAACTCCGCCCACTTTTTTCCAGTGTTTACATTATAAAGTAATTAAAGATTGCTGAAGCCATAATTTAGGATTGTGAGCAAAGGGAGTATTTCATAAATTGATAAAAAAAAAATACGTTTTGATGAAACGTAAGAGGGAAGTGGGCGGAGATTGAGGCCGACCGCCCTGATAGTATCGCCAAATACGAACACATCCTCGGTAACTTGGCGAGAGTGAGAGGTTTTGGTCAGCGCTCAACAGCGAGGTCTTTAGCGCTGGTGAGGGATGACATGATGTAAGTATGGAGTAGTGCCAGAATGAACGGGCGGGGGGAACGGGAGATCCCCGAGAAAACCCGCCGACTAGTGGCATCGTCCGGCACGATTCCCACATGCGAAAATCCGGGGACAGACCTCGCCGGGAATAGAGCCCATTTCGCCTTGGTGGGAGGCGAGACGTCTGACCTCTCGGCCACCGCGGCCCCCGGTAACTTGGCGAACTACAGCCAAACAACAAGCGGGTCAAGTTTCCAGACGTGTGTTCAAGCCTGTTCTTCTACGGCCGTGCTGTAGAGTAAAACTCCTGTTTAAGTTATCTCTCGCTGGTCGTACTTGCTTTTCGGATCGTCTACATTGAGAGTTTACAAACTTAATTTTATTCTTAATAATCAAGTTATCTAATAAAGTAAAAAAATATATATGTATACTTTTTTTAGATACTTACGTAAGCATCACTCTGACTCGAACAACACCTCAATATATTTACTGGTTAGACAGATATCATGGACTGATAGAAAACACATTTTGTACTTTTTCACCCTTTTGGGTGTCGAATTTTGAAATATTTTAATTTCACGCCTTTGACATTTGTATAAGTATCCAATTGAAGTGTAAATCACGACGGTAGCCCGTTCCGTCGAATCAAAATTGATCATTCATTTTAAGAAAAGTATGACCCCTGCACAGTACTGAGAGTTCGAATTTCGTAAAATCTTCAAACATTCTCGCAATCATTTATGTAATCATCATCCTGAAGCAAAATTGACTGTATATCTCGACGGGTACGATAGATATCGAGAATTTTTCTAAAACACATTACAAGTCTTTTAATCTCCTAAGAAAGTGAATTTCGAAAAACCTTCCAATCGCGTTTCAGAATGCTTTATTGGTGTCTTGTGGACATGAAAAACACGGCAATAGCCCGCTGGGCTCAAGATATATCGCCGATTAATTGAAAACACATTTCACCACTTTTCAGCTATTTGAGTAAGCGTCAATCTTAAACAAAATCACCTCGATATCTCATTGTTCATTTAAGTCGATATACATCGATTGTAAATCGAAAACATATTTTTACCCTTTTTTTTACCTCTTTGGGGTAGAATTCGAAAAATATCCTTAAATGGTATTTTGTGTATCTACATAAGCATTACTCTAAAGCAAAAAGCACTTCGATGTTTTGACTGGTTCGATAGATATGGAGGAATAATCGAAAACACATTTCACGTAATTTTACCCCTTTACCTATAATATTTCTAAACGTCTTGGAGTCCTGTCTTAGCCATTTGTATACATATCCAATTGAAGTAAAAATCACGATGATATCCAATTGGGTTCGAACTGTCAGACGATCAATAAAAACCGCATTTCCCCCCTTCCATTCCTTGGGAGTAAAATTTTGAAAAATCCTAAAACTCCTTTTTTTGTATTCACATGAGCATCATTTTGAAGTGAAAAGCGCCTCTTTATCCCGAAGGGTTCGACAGATATTGATAATGAATCGAAAACACATTTTAGGTATTTTCACTTCCTTAAAGGTTGAATTTCAAAAACCCTTAAATTGGCTAACATGCCTATTTATTATTGACACTTTGAAGTAAAATTCGAGATATGTAGACGAATCTTATAAAACATATTTAATCTCTTTTCACCCTTAGGGAACGAATTTCAAAATAATCCATTCTTAGTGCTCGCCTATGATCTAAAGGGAATTCACATAAAAATGTCCACATTACATAGATAAGATAACACTGACTGACCAACATATCAAACTGCAGCTCAAACCACAGGACCTAGAACGGTGAAATTGTTTGTGTGGTTACCCCGCACGTCGTAGGTGAGCACTAAGAAGGGATTTTTCGAAATTCGACCTCTAGAGGGGTAAAAAGGGGTGAAATGTATTTCCAAAGAAACTTCGATAGAGCTTGCATTCGATGGCCTATCACTGTAATTTTTACTTTAATAGGACACACATAAAAGTGTATGTTAGCCAATTTCAGGATTCTTTGAATTTCAACATTTAAGGGGGTGAAAAACCTTAAATGTGTTTCCGATGAAGTATCGATATCTAACGAATCCTTTGGGCAAGAGAATTGGTTTTCACTTCAAAATTTTGCTTACGTAAATACCCAAAACGCAGTAAAATGGGGCAAAATATGTTTTTTATTATTCGTCTAAAAATCATAGAAACACAATTGACTGTCGTCGTGATTTTACTTAAATTGGTTACGTATACAAAATACTATGACAGGACTCGTAGATGTTTCGAAATTTGATAGTTAAGGGGGTGAAAATACGTGAAACATGTTTTCGATTAGTTCTCTATTTCTATCGAACCAACAGATGTATCAAAGTGTTCTTTGCTTTAGAGTGATGCTTATGTAAACATCTAAATTATCATTAAAATTAAATATGTTAGAAGAATAAAATACATTTTCCTAACTCAGCCCCAAAGAGGTAAAAAAGGGTAAAATGTGTTTACAATTCACAATCGATATTCAGGATGTTTCTAGATTCGACCATCAAACGTAGGCAGCTAATACCTTATGAAAAATAAAGCAGAAAACATATAGGACACCGAGTATTTAAACCGAATATTAAGGGAGCAATAAACCCTTGAAAATTGAAATTAGAAATAGCGTTATCTGGAAAATCGGAAACCATGTGAGGAATAAAATGTTTGTTCAATCTTTCCGACATTATGATGGTCTCAGGGGTGACCAGCCTTGTATGTCTTAAATGTTTTGCGCTGTGTGGAAATTGAGGTATTTGAAGAAAAATAATTGGCGAGCATGGCGTGCACGGCCAAAAAAAAAAAAAAAAAAAAAAAAAAAAAGTCTTCTTGTTGCAAGTGCGTTGGACACGGCGTTTTCGTTCAAAAACGATCGTCTCAAGACGTACAGGGGTTCAGTGCATTTTGGCATTGGTCTGCCACGTTAAACTGACAAAAAATCGACCACAATTTGGCAAACAATTACAACAGCGTTTTTGATCGTGTAATGTTCGATTAAAATGTAGTGGAGACTTGTTATACTGATGTATAATTTTTCTTGATTTTATTAACACAAGGAAATGAGTCAGAAGTTTACTAATTGGCAAAAAACCTCGTATAAACATCAAGAGCACTTTTATTTTTAATAGCGGTTGTCAAGAGCACCATAGTTCTTAAGAGTAGTTAAACAATGTTGATTGGCCTAAAGAATACTGTTGTGTGTTGAAAACCTGGCAGGTAGGCAACTAGTACAACAACCAAGAAATGTTGGCTACGTATGTCAATTGTTCCAGACAGTGGTATAAAACAATTGTGTTGATAAATGCCATTGAGTTCGGTTTCTCACTCCAATTTAAAGTCTCAGGTCAGCTTTACTCATGTTTACTACTTTCTCTTTCACTTGTTGTGAAGGGTTAAATTGCCATGACACAATTCAAAAACTCATCTCAAGCCCTTCGCAAGTCGCCAATATGCAAAACTAAATTGCAGTCAGCCATGTCTCTTCGCCCGAGGAAGCTGCTCTAAGCAGCGAAACGTCGCCATACGCGCTTCTTCGATTATGTGTCGTCCTATATTTTTGTGTGTATCTGTCAAGTAAATACTTGCATAGCGGCGTTTTATTTTCAATTATCTAAATTTAATATTAATTACGTGAAGCAAATTATTGCGATTGAGTAGGATTAAACACATGATTCAGAATGTAACGAAATTTTAATGGGCTCTCTACGACAATTCTCACACAATTAAATGTATTTATATGGAATATTACATGTAATCACCTTTCAAGGGCTACTAGGCACACTACAATAACACAACACTTAACTAATTAACATATGGATACAATACCGGCACCAGAAATTAGTAACAGCTCATACTGTTATTTAACTGAATGGTTTTTACAAATAAACAACATTTAATAAACAATTCAGATTATTTACGTTCAAAAACAATATATGGCATTCAACAGAGGGTTACTGCTTTCAATTTAATCAAATAACTTGTTCATTTGAATAGATACCAAAATAAAAATGTTTCGACTATAATAAGAATTTGCAAGGTCAACAT
This sequence comes from Medauroidea extradentata, assembly GCA_003012365.1. Taxonomy (NCBI): domain Eukaryota; kingdom Metazoa; phylum Arthropoda; class Insecta; order Phasmatodea; family Phasmatidae; genus Medauroidea; species Medauroidea extradentata. The sequence goes on along the minus strand of PNEQ01039084.1, from coordinate 6,747 downwards.
TGAGTTTTGGTATTAATCTTCATTTAATAAATTTCAATTTACATTAAAAAACCACATTTTATTACTGAAAACATATCATGTCGCTCAAAACAATGCCTGAGCACAGGGGAAAACTGCAAGTTCTTTTTAACATTAAACGTTCGTCCTCGAAAAAAAAAAAAAAAAAAAAAAAACAGAATCATACACTTATAGCTCAAAATTTCGCTAGACTGTTAATCGATACCGCAATTAAAAAATAATAATATCCGCACTAAAATAATGGAAACAATTAAGTCAAACCGTAGTAAACCTACCATTCAGAAAACTGGGGTTGATATTGTGTAAAATTACACAAATAATGTAATTTTTTGTCTGTATTGATGTCGTTTTTTTTTTTTTTTTTTTTTTTTTTTTTTTTTTTTTTTTTTTTTTTTTTTT